>JACDJE010000287.1:2543953-2634542 GCA_016647715.1 Pavo muticus
GGGAAGGGAAGGGAAGGGAAGGGAAGGGAAGGGAAGGGAAGGGAAGGGAAGGGAAGGGAAGGGAAGGGAAGTAGTAGGGTTGTTTTTTGTTGTTTTCTCTTAGGATGTATATGGAGACTCTTTCAACAGAAAGGCCTGGGCTATGAATTGGGAGCCCTCCAGGAAAATTTGAAAGATTGGACAATATTCTTCTTGCTCAGCTTAAGGTATTAGAATGTTCTTAGAAAATTTTTTGGTTTGTCATTTCCATTCTACATACCATAGTGAGATGACAGAGTCTCTCCAAAGAGAGTAAAATTGTGCATATTCTGATTTCTTAAAACTCTTCTGACTTACAACATACTGTATATTCTTAGTATTTAAAGTAAATTTGAGCTTCTACTAGGTTAATTGTAATGTAGATCCAAATATAAGTAAGTTACCTTAAATTTTTATGTAGATTCATTTTGTATCTATATCCATGTAGTCCATGCCACTCGCGGAAAAGGGCAGAAGAAATCAAGAAATATGAGGTGAATAGTATAATGTATGGTTGAAGTTCCTGCTTCATACAAACCTAAATACTACAAGACCTAAGTTATAGAACATTATGTTATGTTATGGTCACACATGCATAATCCTACTAGCATGCACACATGCAGACAAACTCATCCCATTTTAACTTTTCATCAGATGCTTGATTTACTGAAGTGATTGATACCACAACTTCTGTGGTGCATAAAGTGTCATTTATATATGTATAATATTAGAATCTTACCACTCAGCATGACTGTAACTACTGGATGATTAAAAAAATAAATCTAATGCAAAACTGGTTATTCTTGGTGGCTGTGTGAGTCACAAAGGATTCTATAAATTGAAGAGAACACAGAAATGGAAGAGTTTGAGTAGCAGTTCGCAAACAGAAGATATAGCATAGGATTTAGATATTCATCCAGAAGTCTTCTACAATATTAAATTCCCTGGTTTTACCCTTGATTGGGTAAATAAGCAATGAAAAAGACCAATCCATCACAGGGTTTTCTGTTCCCTCATTGCTGTGCATGACTGAGTGAGATGGGCAAGCTCTGTTCAAAAATGCACAAGAAATGCATAACTTTATGCTGACAGGTTATATACATCACAGCTAAAAGAAAAAAATATATATTACAATAATATCAACAACAAAGAAATAAAGAAGAGTAGGGAAATTCATGAATTTTGTTAATGAAAATGATGAAACACTGGAGGAAAATAACAATGAAAACTCTTGCTTGTGATGGGTGAGTTGCAGGTCCACCACGCCATAGAGAAGAATTCTTCCCATTACAGTGGAATTAAGAAAAATCAGATTAGATCATCAGATAGTTTTGCAAAGTGTGTTTAGTTACAGTATGAAAGAAGCTGTTTCTCTAGTTATCGTCTCAGTGGGAAATTATGTAAACCTTTTTAAGGACAAGGAAAATAACGATAGCTTAATTTATACTGCCTTCTTTGAACTGCTACATGGAGAGGATAAATATGACACTTAGCAGTTATGTGAAAATGGGAATGATAGTTGTTATGGTGGATCTTGCATGGTAAATTGGAGAGATATGAGTTAAAAGGGTGGACTGTTCAGAGGACAAGGAATTGGGTGAAAAGTAGCAGCCAGAGAGTTGTAATCAGTGGCTCCATGTCCAGGTGGAGGAAGATGATGAGCATTGTCCCTCAAGTGACTGTCCTGGTCCAGTGCTCTTTACCATCTTTATCAATGACATAAGTGACTCTCAGCAAGTCTGTGGACAACACCAAGCTGTGTGGCACAGTTGATGTGGGAGAAGGAAAGGATGCCATCTAGAGGGACCTTGACAAACTTGAAAGGTGGGCTCATGTAAACCTCATGAGGTTCAACAAAACCAAGTGCAAGGTGTTGCACTTGGGTCAGGGGAATCTCAGATATGCGTACAGACTAGGAAAAGAGCTTGAGAGCAGCTCTGCTGAGAAAGATTTGGGCTTAACATGAGCCAGCAGAGTGCACTTACAAGCCCAGAAGGCCAACTGCATCCTGGGCTGCATCAAAAGAGGGGTGACCAGTAGGGCAAGGGAGAGAATTTTCTCCCTCTACTCTGCACTTGTGAAGACCCAGCTGGAGTACTGCATTCAGGCCTGGAGCCTCCAGTACAGGAAAACTGTTGAAGTTTTGGAGCAGACCCGGAGAAGGGCTACCAAGATGATCAGATGATTGAAGCACCTCTCTTATGAAGAAAGGTTGAAGGTAAGATTGTTTGGGTTGGAGAAAGGTGAGGTTGTTTATGTTGGAGAAAAGAATACTCAGGGGAGACCTCACTGTGGCCTTCCAAAACTTATAAGGAGCTTATAAGCATGAGGAAAATCAACTTTTTACATGGGTAGATAGTGTTAGGATAAGGGGGAATGGTTTCCAACTTAAAGAGCGGAGATTTAGATTGTATGTTAGAGGGAAATTTTTCACTGGAGGTGATTGAGTTCCAATCCCTCTGCCATGGCCAGTCACTGAGTCAGGCACTAGATCAAGCTGCATTCAACCTGACCTTGAATACCTCCAAGGATAGGGCATCCACAGCGTCTCTTGGCAGCCTGTGCCAGTGCCTGATTTAGTGGTTGGCATCCTTGCCTATGGAAGGGGGATTGAAACTGGTAAGGGTGGTGAGGCACTGGAACAATTTGCCCATAGATGTGGTGAATGCCCTGTCCCTGGAGACTTTCAAGGCCAGGCTGGACAGAACTATGGGCAACATGATCTAGCTGTAGATGTCCCTGTTCGTTACAGGGGAGTTGGACTGGATGACCTTTAAAAGGTCCCTTCCAATTCTAAGGTTTCTATGATACTATTTGAGGTCCCTTCCAAACCAAGCCATTCGATTGTATTCTATAAAGGTTTATAATGCTATTCATTAGAAACTGGGGAAATCAAGATAGTGGGTGTGCAAGTATTTGCATAATCTGTGCACAGAGAGCATTTTTATCAGGTTAAAGAAATTGATGTTTTATTGCAGGAGCAGGCAAGTAGCAGCTGAAAAGGTATACATAAAAAACAAGTGAGAAAGAAGCACTTTTGTTTTTAGAAGCTCCAAAGTTTCCATTTGCAGAAAAAAAATTAAGATCCACCTAATGAGTGCCACTATCATTGCCTTTCCTGACTCCACATTTGAAGTACATTCTGTATAGGAGTTAGTGTGTCTTCTGGGTGCAGAAAGTACTGACCCTCTGTCTTGCATGGAATATGTTATAGGAAGCAGATTCCATAAAGAAGGAATACATAAAATGTTTATAGTTTTTTTTTGGTTTGTATGCAGTTTTATGTCAATTTAGTTACTTTCAAATATATCTTTGAGTTTTACCTCCTTAACTGGCCACCCACTGAGATCTTCCAATTAACAGACACCCACCGCATTATTTGTCTTTTTAATTTTTGTGCCATAAAGACCCAGTTATTATTGTTCAGGGTTTACTTCTCTATGATGAATATGTGAAGCCTTTCCACACATTTAGAAAGTAGGCGTCTGAACTGCATTTACCTGACCCTTGCTCGCATTTTCTACTTTGCTGTGGCTGTAGTTTTTAGACCTGCTTCACAAACTGGAAAGCCGATAGTCCCAAACTGTCAACCGTGTCATTCAGCCTTCTGCTTCAACATCCAGAGTGAAATGCATTTATTTTGGCTATTCTGTTTTCTCTAAATGCAGTGCCCAGTAAAGCTGATAGTTCCAAGAGTCAGAAAACATTGCATTTCCTGTGTAACAGTTCATCACTGGTTGGTTTCCTGAAATCCATAGATTTTGCACAGCACTCCCTCAGCCCATTCAACCGCACTTCTTCTCTCCTAGTATCTATTTAGAAACTACACCACAAATGCAATAGGTTCAAAAGGTGAAATTTCAAATTGTATATAGCAGATTATAAAATAGTCTTATTATCTGTCACTAAAAGGGAAAGTGCATCTCTCATGCAGTAACACCTACACGATATGTTCATAATTTTCATGACAATGCTGACATCCTCTATGATTGCAAGGCAACATGTCCGCCCTCCCACCTCCTAATCTCCTTCATCTGAAAGAGAAATGTATTTTTAGCTGCCTCAGTGGGATCTAAGGCATTGATTTATGAAAATAAGGTGAAAGAATTCATGAATTTTTTCTGACCTCCATCTCTCATTCCTTAGACATTTCTATTTTAAGATGTATAATATGAATTATCCTAATGTGGCATATTATCACCTTGATAGGTGATGCAAAATGCAGAGTATTTTGCATTACTCTTATATACATACATATATCCCCATACACAAAAGTAATCTGAACATTACTCTGTATTGAGTTGAAACCCTCCTTCCATTCCATATTATCTTGTTTGATTGCATGCTTTTTTGAGTCCTGATTCTCCCTGCAAATTCTCTTGAAAGAATGGAATAACTTCCTTAACATACTTTATGTACAGGAACAGACAAGGAGATGCAATTGTAGCAGTGTGATATGGAGTTCTTTGTAAGATAATCTACTGAAGCTAAACCAACTTCTCATTTTGTTCAGCTCTTGATTTTGCAGTTAGAGCCCTGCACTTCACATTCCAGTGAATTCCACTGCTCATGCTAATTAATTCTTTGGCAGTGTTACTGGTGCTTTATATAAATATTTTTGATAGTATAAGTAGTTCTCCATCAGTGATATTGTTAAGTATATGAAAATAAAATTATAAATGAATCTGATTCACAGTCTCAAATTATCAGACCCTTGAAAGTGGCCCAAGGAAAACCAGACTTCTTCATCCAAATTCACCAGAAATTGATGCCATCTTTAAAGATAATAAATTCGTATTTGGGTTTATATTTGAAAGAAAAATGATATTTTTCATAAGCAAGTATTTTCCCAGACAGAACTCATATTTTCCAAGTTAATGTATTTAAAATGTCTTCCTTTCACAACTTTTAACAAATTGATCCAATTTTATGCTTATTCTCTCTGGGCAAGATATGCCCATTTGCAAAGAGCCATCAAAAAGTCAACATACCACTTAATTCCTCCTTAAACATCTGCTTCTGCTTAAGGTAGATAGAGTGCAGTATCAAACTTGAGTGGATTTAGGCATCCTGTGGCCTTTGTGCTATATTTACCCCTGCTCCATGGTGAATTTTACCCTGCGATGCTATGCTGGGGACAGTATTTTTGATAGAATTAGTAATGCCTTGCAAGTAGGAGAGTTTCACTATTGCATTTGCCATAGCTGTTTCCTGAATTTCAATCTGATAGCAATATAATAGTTAAAACTAACCTTTCAGAAGACATTTGGAACAAAGCTTCACCTTAAAGGCAACTGGGGGATGAAAATAATCTAAGTGAACTGGCCAGCAGGTAAAAGTGATGTTGGCTCAAACAAATGTAGAAAGTCAGGTGAAAGGACCATTAATAATAAAGAGACATCCAGAACAAATGTACTGACTTCACAGCTGAGACAACTTGTGTGAATAATAATATTACTGCTGAACTTTGCAGAACACATGGAGTTGTCCTTGATTTCGCTCTTCTAAACCAAGAATAAAANTTCTCTTCTCTTCTCTTCTCTTCTCTTCTCTTCTCTTCTCTTCTCTTCTCTTCTCTTCTCTCTTCTCTCCCCTTCCCCTTCCCTTCCCTTGCCTTTGCCTTTTTGCTTTGTCTTTTTGCTTTGCCTTTTCCTTGCCTTTTCTTGCCTTTTCATTTTCCTTTCTTTTTCCTTTCCTCTGGCCCACACTTACTGTGAGGATTCTCTTCCACTAAGATGTGCTTATTTTTGCCTGAGGCAGACAGTATGTTTGGTTTGGGGATGAGAAGTAGGGTCTGGAGAAAAATAGGTTCCCATACTTCCCATACCTGCCAATCACATGAAGATGAAGAATTCTAAGAGGGGGTATTTATTTGAGTGTGAGAGATTAAATCTGTGAGTCTCTGCTGATGAAAACGTTAGTGCATTTTGAATGATTCCAACTCATTTGACTAGCTAATAATGACCTTGACCAATCAGAATACAAGAATTTTCAGATTCTGTGCAGACCCTAACCTGTCAAAAGCTTTGCTGAAGTCTAGGTGGACTACATCAACAGCCTTTCCCTCATCCACCAGGCAGGTCACTTGATCATAGAAGGAGAAATACTGGTTCTTCGACACTGTCTCCCAGTATTCTTCTGGAGAAGCTGGTAGCCCATGGCTTGGACAGGTATACACTGTTATGTAAAGAACTGGCTGGATGGCTAGGCTGAGGGTATTGGTTGACACTTGGCTGAACGTGAGCCAACAGTGTGCCCAGGTGGCCAAGAAGGCCAAGGGCATCCTGGCTTGTATCGGGAATAGTTTTGCCAGAAGGAGCAGGGAAGTGATCATCTCTCTATACTCAGCCCTGGTGAGGCCACACCTTGAGTACTGTGTTCAGTTTTGGGCCCCTCACTACAAGAAAGACACTGAAGCCTTGGAGTATGTCCAAAGAAGGGCAATGAAGCTGTGAGGAGTCTGACCTTATGAGGAGTGGCTGAAGGATCTGGGATTGTTCAGTCTGGAGAAAAGGAGGCTCAGGGGTGCCATTATTGCTTTTCTACAACTACCTGAAAGGGGGTTGTGGTGTGCTGGCAGTTGGACTCTTCTCCCATATACCTAGCAATAGGACTAGAGGGAATGGGCTCAAGTTTGCCAGGGGAGATTCAGGTTGGACATTAGAAAAAACTTCTTCTCCGAGAGAGTAGTCAGGCACTGGAACGGGCTGCCCACAGAAGTGGTGCCTCCACTGTCCCTGGAGGTGTTCAAGAAATGTTTAGATGTTGTACTAAAGGACATGGTTTAATGGGAAATATTGGTGGTGGGCGGNAAAAAAAAAAAAGAAGCCATCAACTTCTTGGTTCAGAGAGTATCTCTGCACTGCAATGCAGATCATTTGTAACTGGGTGGCAAAACTGCTATATCTGATATTAAATCTGTATGTCCTATGCTGTTGGTCTCTTTTCACATCTGCTCCTATCATTATTTCTAGGGAAAAGAAAAGAAAAAAAAGCAGATGAATGACATATAAATTGATCCAAGCAATCAATTTTAAAAGGTAACTGCCAAATAGACTGCTAGAATTGACCAAGTTGAAAAGTCTACTATATTCAAGAATATAGGATGTCACAGGGGACTAGAAAATATTGAGCAGAGTAAGCCACTGAGGCAACTGTGAACCTCAGAAAGCTCCAGGCAAAGACTTGGTGTTTCAGGATGCAAGGCATGATGTGGGGCAATGGTTGGCAACAGAAAAGGTGCAAAATATTGCAGATACTTATGCTTATTGAGATTAATAAGACTCAGTACTACATTTTCTCTGCATATTCTATTTGTCGGGTGCAGACTGAAGTCTTCACCAATTCTCCAGAGTCATTTCAGGAATTAATACAGTGATGTACAAACTGTTATTTTTAAAACTGGTGTTGTTGCACATGTCTTTTTTGTATTAATCAGTCTCATCTATTTATACATAAGACAGAGAATTATCCTGGAAAACTCTGCATCTGATAAAATTGTAAGGGTTAGGGATTAAGCAAGCAGTTTAGTGTTGCAGGTGTAAGCAGTAAGATATTTTCTATGGATCAAAGGAAGTTATTTCGATTAAAACACATTTGTCCAGAAATTTCCCATGAATGCTGGTTAAAAGAACATAACAAGAGATTTCTTCCTAGTCCATGGATAATGGATCTTTTAGCACTCTGCTGATAGCAGAGAAAATGGCTGGGTCTCCTTCACACTTAAGCTTAAGCCCTAATCCACAGTAGCAAGCTAGCGCCAGGGCTGCCTGCCTCCTTATTAAGGGAGATCATTGTGGTCATACACAAATCTAATTGTACGAAGTATAATTAAACGGGAGATTAATACAGATGAGAATATCTTCTCAATGAGAATAATTCTCAACAACGAGTGAAAAATCCTAGAAAAAGATCCTGGAAGACACTTCAGCAAACCTTTGAGCACACTGTCCTGTTCTAAGGCAAGATTCAATGTATTTAATCCCTGGCAAGAGTTTATTCAACCTTTTTTGTAGGAATAATAGGCCTTCTTCCTACTGCCATGGATTCTCAGATGGATCAGTAATTCATATGGCATTACCATCCTGTGAAGAGAAGCCTTAAAAGAGCAAAACATTGAAACAGATAAAAGGCCTGGAAGATCCTGTTATCCTCTCTGGCAAGGTACAGAGCAAGTGCACAGAGTTGTTTCCCTGGAAATATTCACCTTCCTCCAACAGTTTGCAGCTCAATGTCTTCCTGAGCCAGAGCAGTAATTACATTCAACTATTACTGGATTTCTTTTCCAGGAATATTTTCCATATCACCTCCAATTCTTGTAGATGTTCAGTACCTACCTCTGAACCTACCTCTTGGGGCTATAGCCATTGCCAACTCTTTTCAACAAAAGGTAAGGTGGAATCACACAGGAGTTTGTAGCTGAGTTCAGGGTGGAGCTCCAGACTTCTTAACCTCATTCATAGGAAGTGTTGGTTTTTTTTTTGTTTTGTTTTGTTTTGTTTGTTTTAATTATTATTATTGGAACACAAAACAGGAATTTTACCTTTTGAGTGACCTTAACAATAAATGACATCAGTGAAGGGTATTTAAAATGCTTCATATATTTGATACTATAATCAAGGCACCAAATAAAAAATAAAATCAAATATCACCAACAAAAGTAAATGCAATCCCCTAAATAAACACAGTAGAAATATATTTAGATTTATTAGTATTTCAAACAATCCTGTAATACATGTCAGTGAGTGAAACTCAATGTATGGTACCCATTGTATTAATTTTATATTTTTACATCCTACAGCAATGCTATTGTAAAATGTGTACACTTCCCAGATGATTTTAAGGTAAGAAAAGGAAGTTTCAGTATAATCCGCCTACATTTGCACTGGACCTACCACTGATTAGATAGATAACATGCCAACAACACTCAAAGACTTTTCTTTCTCATTTTGTTACCAATGACCCATATATCCTTTCTTTCTTGGACTCAGTATATCAGCGGTTATAATTCACTTTTCAGAGTCATTTCAAAAAGTCACAAACATCCATAATTACTAGGCTTGAGGAATAATTCCTGAGTTTTCATTAACCAAGAGGGCAGGAAAAAAAAGCAAATATTTATCAAAGATACTCAGGAAATTAGATACTGTTCAGAAGAACTGATATTGTAAGAAATGTATTGGGGCATTCATTATGATTCAAGAAATCAAGAATTTCTGTCTTTGGATGCAGATGGATCCCACTTGAGTGTAATTCAATAATGAAGAGTCTATTCTATCATTGAGAAATGAAGGATTTATCCATGAAAGCTCTCATTGCATTAATGAGAGTTAGCCTTGAATTGATTGTAAAACAGATCCACAAACTGCAGACAGCAGCACAAGACACACATATTTGTACCTCTACAGATTATGAGCTAATGTAGATATTTGCAAGGGAGTATGAGACCCTCACAGAAAAAAATAATATGCCTAAAAATAAGCGATGATGGGAGTTTAATGTACTCAAGATAGAAAAGAAAGAAGGGAGAAAATATTAGTTTAATTACAGCATAACTAATTTCTTTGTTGCTGCTAGTCTTTTTCATATAAATTACATATGGAAAAGCATTTCTAATTCAAAAATAAAATGGATGATATACACACCTTTGTGCTGCTGAAAAGCGAAACAATTCAGTTTAATAATGGAATAATATTCAGGAAGTTTTAAAGGCACTAAAATATAGGTATGAAAATCCTTAATGGCTGTTTTGAAACTAAATAGGCAGAACTCAGCATACCTTGACAGGCATTTTATATTGTTATTATTTATATCTATTTATATTATATTTCTATGGATTCCATCATTACTTTTAACTATATAGGTAGTAAAATATACCCTGTTTACACTATAATATTCTGTTTTGGTTTCAGATTTTTTTCCCCCACCAATATGTTTGGAACAAAAACACAAAATATGCAAGAGATAATGTTCTTGCCTCAAGTAAGTATATCAGGTGGCAAGAAACAGTGAAATGGGAAGATATTCTAGTACATATTTAAAAGAATTCTAGGGCAAACATGATTGGAAAAGAAAGAAAAAAGAAAAACAAAAATCAGAGCTCACTGTTAAATAGGTGAACTTTTATCCCTTAAAATTTTACATTTTCAAAGGATTTGAAACATATGGGAAGTATGCCCAAGTTCTTGACATTGTATATACTATCTCTCTCTCTCGCTCTACATATATATATATATATACACACACACTTTCTCCCTACATAGAATCTACCAAAACATGAAAAATTATTTCCATCTATCTCTTCAACTTTATTACAGCTCATGAGCAGAGAAGAGTCAAATAATCAGCTGATGCAAACTGTTATAGATCCATTGACTTTAACAGCAAACGATTATTTATGTTACATGCAGGTTTGCTCCAGTTTTCTTCATAAAAGCTTCTTGGTATGGAATGGTGTTACTGGGTATATCAGTTCCCACTGATACTGGAACTGCTGTTCAGACTGTAGATAAGCACTGTAAATTGTCCTTACACTAGGCATCTAATGGCTATTAGCATAAGATAGAAAATAACACTTTTATGATATATCCTAAAGAATAGTCTGTATATGTGACTTATCCCTATAGGGCATATCTAGAAATACTTTAACATCTTTAGTTCTCAAATTAATAGCATCATATGCTATTCCATTTTAAATTCAGCTTGTGATTTTAATATAAGAATTATCTTCAGGAAATACATCGTTTAAGATGACAATATTCTTTGATTATCTTTTTTAAATATAGAGGGTTGAGGGGTGGAAAGGCAGAAGAGTGGAGATGGTGGTAAGTATTACTGAATTACACATTTCATAAAAAATAACCTTTGCCTTTTGTTTATTTTTTTATTTTTTTTTTCCCTTCTGAAATGAATAAGAAGAAAAATTGGTACATATCAAACAAGCTGCACATTTGGCAGAAAAGTCAACTCCAATCATAAGTCTATGATAACCATATGGCTATTAGATCAGCACTCCTAGCCTTGATTTTGGATTTCCATGAATCTTCTTATTTAAATTGTCAGAAGACTACAGATAAAAGAAATCATAAACTAATGAGAAACTACATGTTTTTCATTTCAAAATCTCATTATGACCATATTTAATTTAGATATTTAGGCACAAATGCTTGAAGCCAAAGGTACTACTTGCAGCTTTAAAATTAGCATACTGCTTTAACCTGCAAATATTCATTTGTTGCATAAACATTATCTTGATTAGAAATCAGAAGTTTCCACTTCCCATTTGTGAAGGTTCTGAGTCACAATTTTCATTGCTTACCACAGAGAAATCTGGATAAGGAAGGAAAGAAAATTTCAAAAGCTTTTAATCAGGTATATGATCTTCAAATGTGTCTATCTTTAAAGTCAACAAAGCCATACCAATTTACATCAGCTCCAACTGCAGATCAATGTTGTTTCTGGTTTTCTGTCTCCATGTGTCATTTCATTTAATCTTTACTCTGACCAATTCTGACCTTTTATTTGCGACAGTATTTAGAAGTCCTATCTGTGTAAGAAATTGCACAGGTGCCAACTAAAGGATACCTTTTCTCTATCCTCCTCCATTCCTATAGCATATATATAATTAATCTCCCTCAAAGACTATTGTTATCTCTAATGCAAGTACTAAAATGGTTCTCTAGAAGTGAAAGATTTTCCCAATTGCTTTAGTCTATAAATACAGATTAACAAAAATATAAACTCAATAATCCTATAGATTTTGCTAAGGAGAGGGAAGAAAATAGGGTACATCAGCAGAACCGAAAAAGAAAAGGAAAGAAAGAGAGAAAAAGAAAATAAAAGCTGTGGGCATGTATATAAGGAGATGAGTTCTTTCTAAACGCTTGGGAGTTTTTCAGCTTGTGGTTTTCTTAGCGATATCCTTTAATTCCAGCAAGAGTGACTTGGTGCCATATCATCAATCACTAATCAGCTGTGACATGCAATCTTTATTCATATTCATGAGTCCTAACCAGTGTTCTAGGTCAGCTTCACCTCACATGAAAAAATATCAGACAACAGCATCCAGTTCAGGGACTATTGCTGAAAGTTACTATGACTAACATTGCTTCCTTGCTTTATTGTATGTTATTGTTTTCTTTTTCATCCTAGCTAACAGACTGTCCGCCAGAAGTTGAACAATATCATCTGTCACTTCAAAGCGCTCTTATGTACGACTTATCTTACCCTGGCAGAAAGAGGTGAGAGATGATCTGAGACAAACGTAATGGCTAACCAACTCTGTGTAGTCATTTTTAAAGTCTCCAAGAACAGCGTATAGAGGCTGACCTCGCTCTATAACCTAAATTGATCTCACTAGCTAAATGGGGTCAAGCCTGGGCACTCCTGGGAAGGTAGAAATGCCTCTTACAACACAGCTGAAGCTTTTCATTGCTCCTCCAAAGCACTGTGCAGGCAACTCAAACTGCCTGGAGGCAATGCTTAATGAGAGCCTTTATTCTGAAGAAAAATCCTTCCTCCAAAGGTAATCACCCTAGGCTGTACCTATTCATCCTAAACTGCTCTGAAAGAAAGAGAGGAGTGCCTCCCTCTGTCCCTCCTAAAAATTCCTTCAGCAGTTTAACCAGATTTGGTTTTATTTCAAGTGAGGATTACATGGAGGAGGGATGGATAATTCTATCAGTTCTCATCCTGTCTGCTCAGAGAAGCTGATATCGGAGCTGGAGCTGGGAAGAAAAAATCTGTTCACATTTCCTCGGCCTTAGGACAGGAAAAAGTAAGCTACCATAAATTTGACTGGAAGGTGACAGCCAGGAAAAAAAAAAAAATCAGGTCTCAATTGAAGTCTAGGTCAAAATAAAGTCCTGGAGATGTATTTATTTATTAATTTGAAATCAAAGAAAAACACTGTTTTCACAGAAACATAGAATGGCTTGAGTTGGAAGGGACTTCAAACATCATCTAGTTCCATTCCTCCTTACATTCACAGGGTTGCCAACCACTAAATCAGGCACCAGCCCAGGCTGCCCCGGGGTCCATCCAACCTGGCCATGAATACCTCCAGGGATGGGGCATCCACAGCTTCTCTGGGCAGTCTGTGCCAGTGCCTCGCAGGCTCTCAGTGAAAAACTTCCCCTGACATCTAATCTAAATCTCCCCTCCTTTAGTTTAAAACCATTTCCCTCGTGCTATCACTGTCTACTCATGTAAACAGTTGATTTCTCTCCTGTTTATGATCACCATTTTAATATTGGAAGGCCATTTATTTATTTATTTATTAGGATTCTTGGCCAAATGAAGAACTCTGATCAGTGTGCCCTATTTCCTTGTTTAGCAGGATAGCAAATTCTTTAGGGGATAAGAATGAAGCATTCCTAAGGACTTACTGCCTTGCTGCCCTTCAAAAGTTATATTTTTAACAGTGTTGCTCTGCCGAATTCTCAGAAGAGATGAATGCATTTCAGTGATTTGCACGATGACAGAAAATGCTCCTCTGTGTGGCTGTGTGGCTGCACAAACTCCAGCTGACATCCGCTTCTGCACACCAACAGGTGCAGGATGAATGCTATCAACTGCTGACTGACTTACACAGAACAATCAGATGACTTGCACATATTGGCAAAGAATTATAAAAACTTTAGGAGCAGAATGACAACTAGAGCCAAAAACGATTAATAAAAAATGCTCTATGGGAAAATAATCATTCCCTATTACAAGAGAATTATAATATATATCAGATTGATCTTTCTTGCTCCTAAGCTGCAAAAGAATGCTCAGTCTTTGGAAAATGTGCTAAGTTGCTAATTTGAACTTTGCAAATTTCTTTGTATCAGCAGCCTAGGAAAAGCTGTGTGTGATTTGTACACATTACAAACATACACACACACGTACACACATATTTTAGCGATTTTATTTTCTGCATACCTGATTAACTTTTCTTGGGAGAGGTTTGTTCTACTTTCTCCATTTTTTCTGTGCATGAGGAAATGATTCTAAGTATTTTCTGCAAGTTATTCCTTCCAAATCAGTTAACATTTTTTCAGATATTTAAGAGAAATTTACTTTGTGAATGATTAGATTCATAAATACTTCGTATGTAATTTCAATTAGTGTAGCCTCTAAACAACTCATCATGCTCAATGTGATTTTATTTACCCTTAGCAGGGGGAGAAATATCCCTTCCTTTTTTAACTCTAAGAGAAATGAATCAAAGAAAGTAGATCATTTGCCCAAGGTCAGAGAGGTACAGGTACAGCAGGAAAGTAGGTCCAAGGCACATACTTCCCATGTGGGTAGACTAATCGGTCAAATATATTGCCCCTCTGATAGCCTAAAAAAGTGTATCCCAATGAACCGTTAGGAAAAAAAAAATAGTCCTAACTTGCACGTATTCAGAATTCCTATCAAACTTGTAGAAAGATTTTCTAATATTTTTCAATGATGTCTATAAATCAAGATGTCATCTAGACAAATGATGACACATGCATCCACCAAATGGTGAGAAACTGTCATTCATTAATGCCATATAGACAGAAGGTACATTTGTCAGTCCAGAACAGTGAGACTAAGAGTCATCTATTCCTACAGCTCATAGTAATGACACCTTGTTCTGCCGCTCTTTTGTACAGATTCATTTTTAACTTCTATCCCCACCTAATTAATAATGCTCGCAGTGTTGCTCTAACTTTGTGAAACACGGAACTCATTTCAAAAATTTGAAAAATGTTAAAACATTTAAATGTAGTTAATGAGATACAGTACGAAGCAGTGATTATTTCTGCAGTATTGCAAGGAGGTGGCACTTCTATTACAAGGATAGTCTCCCAGATGTCATGATGGCTTCCCCATCTATATTATCCTGAATCACGGGTTTAAATTGCAGCAGAATCTATATATAGTGAATTATTTTTTTCAACTACATGAAGCTTATTCTGGCGGAGACTTCAAAAATACCTTAAAATCAGAAATTCTCATTCAGCAGGCCCTTCACAGGTTTCACTACTTATTTTTTTTTTTGTAAGGTAAGGTCTGATATCTACCTCACATTGTTGGCATGTTTTTGTAAATCTGTCTTGAAAAAAAAAACACAGGGAAGAGTGTTCAGCCACAAAAAATTTAAAAGTGGACATAAACAGCTACAGAAATTGTTCTAGGCATCAGGATTAAAAGGGTTAAAAAGGGGAATCAACTTTTTACTCGGGTAGATAGTGATAGGACAAGGGGGAACAGTTTTAAGTTCAAGGAGGGAAGGTTTAGGTTAGATGTCAGGGGGAAGTTCTTCACAGAGAGAGCAGTGAGGTGCTGGAACAGGCTGCCCAGAGAGGCTGTGGATGCCCTGTTCCTGGAGGTGTTCAAGGCCAGGTTGGATGGGGTCCTGGGCAGCCTGGTCTAGTACCAGATCTGGAGGTTGGTGGCCCTGCCTGTGGCAGGGGGTGTGGAACGTGATGATCCTTGAGGTCCCTTCCAACCCAAGCCATTCTATGATTCTATGATATGATTAGTTTCACTAGTCCATAATCAGATTGCTAAAGATGCGCTTAATTTATAAATTCCAAAGGGAGCCCCTTAAGACATTAATGCTCTGGACCTGTTTCGTGAAACTGAAAAGAAGTAATTGTGAGGCAAAACAGCCACACCTGGTACTCTGACTGGCTTAGAAAAGCATGAGTTCTTCTTCTCACTTAACCAAATATCAGTCTGGAGACAGTTAGTTCATAAAGGACAATGTAAATCGCTCATCTTCCCTACAGTAACTGTCTGCTTCTTCATCAGTAAAGTAAAAATACTAATGTTGTAGGATACATAAAAGACTATAACCTCTTCAGACAGTGTGGGAGGTGAGATATTAATGTCTCTGAGGCAACTCCATCTTATCAATACCAGAATGAGTAAATAGAGAACCCCAAGGAGATATTCTAATCTTCACAAACAACATTTTCTTTTTGTTGATTTTCAGGAATTACACTATACTCCCTCCTGACACCATTTTGACAGAAGACCTTTACTTGCTGCTCCCTTGCATCTTTCTTTAAGTTTCTCTCTTATTGCTTCTGTCAGAGTTGGTGACAAAAACTTGATGGAGGGAGAGAAGAGATACCGAATTTGCTTTGTCTCAGAATAGTCTCTCTGCTGCAGCAGTTTATCTTCTGCTTTGTGAGGTATCTGAACCAATATACAATGCTTACAATATTGAAGAGGCAAACGTTGAGCAACAGAAGTTAATATTTTCAGCTATAAGTTTCTCCATCTTGTTCATTATGGAAAAATCCTCTTACTTCAATGAATTTCCGGACTGTTATGACACTTTCACCCTGCAGCTGGTGACTTTTGAAGTAGCAACAGCGTAAAACTTGCTAAAAAAGAGAAGATCCAAATTGTAAAATATTGAATTAAAAGGTATGATGTTTTCATTTAAAGTACTCTGTAGCATTTAAGGTCTCCATCAAAGTATAAATTGATTTGCAACGTGTGTAGAGTGATGTAAATCTACAGTAGTTCCACTGCCGTCATTAAAGCTATATCATACTATAGATGAGGAACAGAGTAACATGACTACTTCTCCTACGTTATAGTGTGCGTGAATTCCAATCTGCTTTATAAATTATGAATGGAATGGGAATTCTGTTTTTTATTAATACATATTTTACCACAAGTGCTGATTAGGAGGAGACTTTTTCTGTAATTCCTTTCCTTTCTAAATTGTAATGCAAACAGCTTCTCAGAAGCATTGCTCCAGGTTCAGAAAGTGATTATTAAAGAGGCACTCTAAATTTCCCCTCAGGTTCATTGGGAACTAAAATGGGCAAGACATGCAAAGACAGTAGTGAAACAAGCCAAGGAAGGAACGGTTCAGAATGGGCAACTAATGCTCATTTGCAGTGCTTTGGTAATTTTGCTTTTCACTTTTTAGATTTTTGTTTTATTTTAATTCAAAGAGAAATACCAAGTTACTCTTTGGTAAGGAGTTATTGCAAGAGTGTCCTCATGGTTCAGTCAAGCCCACCATTTCAGAGAAGGATAAAAGATGAAGTAAATAAGTAATAAATAAAATAAGATAAAACATAAAAAACAGCTGTGACTGTGTGGACAGACAGTGAAGAGATGTGTGAGCAGAGGTAGGTGAATGACAATATTGATCATGGTCTGGAGGCATAAAAATTATCCCCATGATTAGATAGAGCAGTTATTGCTCTACCTTAAGAGGACTAAGTCAGGTACACTACAAAGGGGCACTATTATCATAGGCATGAAAACCTAAAGCAATTAAATGTGTCTCAAACTGTCTAAATTGTTTCAAAATATTTGTGTATCACTATAACTTATTAAGCTGTCTTTATATATGACACCCTCTATGCCTGACTGAAAGCACATAAGCAGTTAAGAACAGCTTTTTTTTTCTAATCAGAGGTGTAGCAGCTGCTGAAAAATATAAATAAATCTGTGACAACCAGTAATTCTATATATCCTAGCTATTAGAAAACGCATTATCCATTTCTATCAGTTTTCATTTAGGGTCTAGGCATACAGTACTCACAGAAATATATATATATATAATAATAATAAAAAAAATCAAACTGTTAATTCTCTCCAGCAATAAGACTAATTTATTTCCTGAGTATTTTTAAGTGAATGTCCTTAAACTTTCTCCAGTTTCCAGGACAGTTTCCTTCCTTCCTTCTCACAAACTGCATTCTGTCTGCCTTCTGAACATGTATTTTTCCCAAAGATAAGCTTAAGCTGATCAGAGAAGTTTCTGAGATGATTGGTTCCGATTATGTTATATTCATCCTTCTGACTTCCCAGTATGACATTCTTAATTGTCATCAGTACTCTGACATATTCTTATCACTTAGAAGCTTTTAGATCCCAAAGGGAAATAAAGAGGTCCCATTTAAGTTTCTGACTGCACTGAGTTTGAGTGTATGGTAGCACCACACAGCCAATAATACACAATCACGCTGGAGTGAACTACTCTGTGAGGTAGCAGGTCCTTAGCTGTGCACCAACAAATCTAGCCATGCTGCTACAAATTCATTATTTTCAGTAGCCAGTATATATGAAAAAATGCCCACTGAGGGCATTGAGGTGTGTCATTTTCGCAATCAGTTTTTGTTATTACAACATGTATATGTACTAAGTGTACAGTTTAATTTCTAGCAGCTAGAGGGAATGTTACTGCACCCAAAGAGAAGTTGGAGAAAGAGAAGATGTGCACAAGCAAAGGTTTGCTTTCTCACAATTTCTTTTTTTCTTCTACAATCACCTGACCAATAAGGATCATCTCATGTACTCCTGGCAGGGATTTCACGTTGCTGATATAGTCCATGACAATCTGTCATCACTTACAGAGAGAGAATAAATTCAGATGCACAGGGAATAAAACAGGTGGTGAAGTGCTTGCTCCTTCAGTTTCCAGTTGCCATATTTCCTCTTTTTTTTTTTTTTTTTTTTTTTTTTTTTTGTTGGTTTGTCTATTGTACAGAAGTATCTGTGAATTTTCCATTAAACAAAATATAAAGTTAAATAAGTTAGAATAAACTCCAGGATAATGTATAAACAGATAGTAAACACATAGTAAATCTGATATTCCTTCTTACAAAAATATTACAAGCATGTGGTTAAGTCCATTTCTTGGAAGCATCAGACATACTGTAGAGGGATTCATTTAATTAAATTTAAATGCAGATGTCTGCACCTGAACTAGTCACCCTAGACTCCCTTTAAATTCAATAGAGAGAAATGAGGGTTTCTAGTGTGCAATTCATCTCATCCTAAAGTACATGTCTGAAATAGATCAAATGAATTGCACATAAAAGTGCTTATTCTCTCCATCAACTATAAAAGAATACTAAGAAACTAGCCCTGCTGCAGATGTCTACATTGCAGATATCTAGAGTGTGATTGATTTTATACTGTTTTATATGTTTAAAAAGTGGGTGAATATAATTCTGCTATAAGACATAGAGTTTAGAGATTAATCCAGCCAATCAAATGAAAGTGTGTAGTTTTTTAAGAGGAGAAAAAAAAAAAAAACTTCACTAAACTTATGTAAGATGATTAGACAACATCACCCTGGGATGAGTTTTCAGTCAGGTTCCAAAGCAATCCATCAAGATAGTCTCAACATCATCTGCTGCTTCAAATTGGCCCTTATTATGGGGTTTACATTTTCTTACAGCCTAACTCAATAGTTTTGGCACAAGACATGGACTTGAAACATGAGTTATCCACCTCTGGGCAAGGGACCTGATGTTGCACAAAAGAAATACAGAATTCATTCAAGGGCATCCAACAGTGTAACGAGATAATTACTCTGTCAAAACCAACAGGTAATGGTGGGGGAAACATAAATGAAACCTATCCTCACATTAAATTCATTTTTATTCTCAAAATTGTGTTGAAAGTGCTTAACCTAGCATCATACTAATGCATGAACCAAGAAATTGATTCATTGGAAAACTTAGATGCTTAATTTCAAACTTTGAGATGCCAGAAAATAATCACTTCCTAAAGAAGTTTAGTGGATGTCAGCAAAAAATATTTGCTTCCTTCTGACAGCATTTTAACTTTACTTCAATAGCTGATTTAACTTCAATCTGCTGTTATAATATGTTTCAGCACTTTCCTGGTTTAAAGTATTGTCAGTTTCGTGCAATTTATCCAGATTTTTTTCTAACACACAATTAAAATACCCAGCAATTATGTAAGTGTAACATTTTCTGAAGTTCCTTTAAAAAATACAAGAGAAATGCATGATTACCTGTATTGGTGGCATGTATAGTAAGATTAATAAGGGTAAAGGCAAAACTATTAGTGGTATAATTGGCAACAGAAAATCTTCCATTTTTATTGGTAAATGTTTGATGTGTTTTATAAATCAAAACACTTCTAATCAAAATTGCTGCTCCACATATTTTTGGGCAAACTGAAGAACGTAAAATTTGATTAATTCATCTTTTTTTACTGTATGTGTTATTAGTTGACAATGAATGTGTTGCCAAAAAAAGAGAAATTATATTTCTCTGTCTTTTATATAAATTTGCTATATTTATCCATGTCAGTCCTTAATGACAATCAATATTGCTTTAGCTTGCTACCCAGAGTAAATTTCACAAATATTCTTCAGGACTACTGCCAATCAAATCATGTTATATAATTGCCAATACTTATTTATTTATATTCTATAGCATCATCTCATACATGTTACTGTTAAAATAATTAAATGGCTTTATGACTCATTGAATTAAAGATAATAACAACAAATGAAAAAGCATAAAGAAAACAAACTTTTAAAATTTATTGTAATTTATTCAACAGATGCTGCCCAAGATGATGATGTGCATAACTAGTTACAAATGGGAAGTTTTAAGAGAATTGTAAATATTCTAAATTCAGTTTATTATTTATTAAAATATTTTAATAACAATTATTAAAAAAAAAAGTAAAAAAGACAAGAGAAGAACACTAGAGCTTCACACAGAATGTTCTTTCTTTCCTGAGCTACTCAGCCAAAACCATCCCTAAGAGAGAAAGAGCAGACTTAGGAAAATCTCAGGAAGAAAAAAATAATTTTTCTTCCCTTTTCTTATTATCACGTTAATGATTTGTGAAATTAGAAAAATCAGGGCATCTGACCTACTTCATAGTGAATAGATAGCATAAATAATCTAAGAAAGTGATTATAGAAGAAGTCTAAAAGTAATTGTAATTGGACACAAAGTTAGGAATGATGAATCTCACCACTGAAGCCTTCACTCAATCTCTTTCTTTGGGCTCCAACAAATCATTACTTTCTTATAAAAACATGCAACAATTTCTACATAGAATTGAAAATTTTTCCTCTTCTTTTAGACAATGAGATGCCCTAAAATCAGCAACCAGAATCAATAGAATAAGATGTGCTTTGAACTATTTGAAGATATATTACTTCTGTACTGCATTTTTCTTATTACTAAGAATTATTCTTTGACTAAATTTTCATGTGGGTCATAGCATGTTTAAAAAGCTTTGATTTCCTACTGACATTTTCAGATAAATATTATGTATGGAGAATCTTCATGCAGAAGAAAATTGAACAGAGGTTGCAACAGTAGCATGTGGTCAGTCTCTGCCCAACTGCATTCATGAGATGTTAAAGAACATCTCTCTGTTAATGTGCCCTACCCACAAGGGATCTCAAATCCCCAAAACCAAACCACCCTGAAATTTCACCTCTAAAAAAGATCACTCTCAGAGGAATGCATGAATAGGAAACTTTCTTCTTCATCTAAGACAGATATACAGATTGAAAATCTTCAAAAGATCATACCACTTGTACACTTGTACTTTAAGAGAGAGTGAATGAGAAAGTTTTTTTGTTTATTTTTTTTTTAATAGCTAAAAACACTTATTCATTTTATGAAAGTGAGTCCTAACAAAAAAGAACAAGACTTAATAAAATAGCAATACATGTTGCATAGGTTTTCCTTTTGTTTCGCTAGGTGAAGTTAGGAAAGAGGTAGCACATAATAAGTCTTAAAAAAGAATCTAGATATAAATGGAAGCTTTCTTCTTTCACTAGTATGTTTTTAATTTATATGTGAAATTACTTTACATCATGTTCTCTAAGTGAATCTAAAGAAATGGAGTTTGTAAATTCATATAATTGATCCAAATATGTTTCCAAGCAGTTTCTCTTACTACTTTGAATTCTGCACTGAATCCCTGCTTAATCTAAACAAAAGATTCTCCTTCAATAATGATGATGTTGGGTTATAATCTTCTAATATATAATTTTATTTATATCTGTAAAGTGCCGTAGAACTGGTTATTTCATGCATGTTCCTGATCAACAGCTGTGTATAACATGCTTGCTCAACAAAAGATTAACATTAGAGGAGACACATGAGTGATGCTTAAACCTATGAGGAAGATAAAAAAAGACCTGGTCTTTGTTTCCAGAGAGCATTGCAGAGGGCAGTAAAAATAAAATATGTTGCCTTGATAAATAAATATTTTTTTCTTTTGATCAAGAAGAGAAAATGATCATAGCTGCATGCATATTTCTATATATGTTCTTTTTTTTGTTCTCTGTGCAAAAATATAAATGTGTCTGTGTTATGTCTCAGAAGAAGGAAAACCTTGAATAAGAAAAATGCATCTGTGATTTAAAATGCATTTATTGAAGCAGACCGTAACAATGATTGTCATTATTATTATTACTATTATTACTATAACTAGCAAGAAATTACAGGTGAAAAAGCAAAAATGTTTAGCAATCCAAAGATAGATCCAGTTTTGTAACCTTTCATTTTATAGAAGCTGCATTTGCTAATTAACTACATAGTGGGACAAGTCATATACTGTTATTAACAAAATCTGAAAGTTAAATAGAAATTCATTACCCACCCATAACTATCAAATTCCAGTCCCTGAGGAATACTGAAGTAGTAGCAACTATTTAAACTTTGTCTTGATGAATCTACTTAGGAAAGCAGAGCCTTTAGACTCAGTGGTAGCCTGAGGATGTTCAAATAGACATGTAACAATTCTCAAAGGTACTGAATGGATTGGGATGCTCAGTTCCCATAGAAGTGATTTGGAAATGAACCACCTGACTAGTCAAATCAGTTCTACTGGGATTTCCCTTGAATTTTACTCAGCTACATAGATGATGTTTTTCAGACACAGCTGATACCTGGACAAGATGGTCAAATTTGTTCAGATTAACCAAACATATCCAACAAGACTCAACTTAATTTATTTAATTTTTTGTTCTGATACTGTCAGGAAAAATGTCTTATTTTTAAAAGTGATTGTTTCCTTAAAACTAGTTCAATAAAATTTGTGGTTAAATCCTTTGAATTGCCTTTTAATAACAATAATTTTTAAAAAAATAATAATAATAAAAAGATTTCCCTCCATTATGGAGAAAAAGTGTTTTTAACCACTAACTCTGTTGTGTGTATCCTAATAGATTAAATGATTTTCTGGAATTTATAATATTTTAAGCTGAAAACAATTACAACACCACTACAATTTTTTACCATGCTTTTTCTTACATTATTGATTATTTATTAAGATCACTTAGACTTCATTTTTAAGCAGCTTTTATCAAGAAGCAATAAAGATAATGTGAATTTCTTAAAAGAATGCACTCCAGATTTTAAGTCTTTCATACACACTGTATAAGCAAGGTTACTCTGAAGAACCACAATTTTTGTGAACTCATCTTCATTCTGAGATTTAAATTATATTCTGATATGACTGTAACCAAATCATGTAATTCTACTAAGTCAAATGGCCTAGGAGTATGCCCGGTTCATTTCCATTTTAATTTGAAGTAGACTGGCTTAATTATTCAGCTTTTGGATGATGTTCAATGATATAAAATGTTTTTGGATAAAGACAATTTCTCATAATGTCTACATAATATCTTGAAACATTTATGTGATCATATCATGTGATAATTACCATTATTTATTTGTATTATGATAATGCTCATTACTCTAGGACTACAGTAAGACTATACTCTAGGTCTAGAATCATTCTAGGACCATACTCTAGGACTATCCTAGTGTATATGTGTATATATATATACAATCCTGATATAGTCCTAGACATACATTTCCTCAGAAATTTATAGCCTAAGCTTATAAAAAGATGCAGAAAGATGTGAAGCAAACACAAACTGCAATACAGTTCAGAAGAAAGAGCTGGCATCTTAAGCTCTCCCAAAGTTTTTGGCAGTCATGCTCGGAAGGAAGCTTTAAGAAAGTTTCAGGGACCATAGTGCTGCATATCTGCAGATGTTTTATTTTTGATTATTTTCACTTTCAGTGTCATGACACATTTGCAAAAAGAGAAAAAAAATCATCTAGTGCTTTAGTGCATCACTCCTCAAAGTAGATTAAGGAAAGATTCATTGTGGCTTCTGAAACTCAAATGTGTATATCCATCTCTTACATGTATTCAAAATCTATTCATAGACTTCTTTAAACTCCTTCTCTTTCAGCCTTGTATTTTAGAAAGCTCTTGAGGATATTCACATAAATGGTAAAACTGGAATTAAACAAGGTGATGGAGTTAAAAGCTTTGTGACATATTTATTTTCAATCAAATAATGATACATTCCAATGAAATATATTTTATACCTTTTCCTGTACATCAATAACATACTTGTCTATTTTTTTGTTGTTGTTGTTTGTTTAAGAATGTTAACCTGATATCAGGAAACTTTGCAAAATTTTTGGAACTAGACACTGAGAAGTTTAATATTTTTAGAAGTTGTTTGGTCATGAGGTAATGTTCATACCAAGATGAAGATACTTGCACCATCTGCCCAGGGACGTGGTTGAGTGAGACCATCCCTGGAGGTGTTCAAGAAACCTTCAGCTGTTGTACTAAGGGACATGATTTAGTGGGAAATAGTGGAGGTAGGTGGACGGATGGGCTGGATGATCTTGGAGGTCTTTGGTGATTATTATTCTGTGATTCTGTGATTGTCTTTTATCACTTGAGAAAGAAATGCATCAAATAAAATGTAACACCCCTAGAGGAAAGCAGGAGTAAATCAGTTAAAATATTTGTCTGGAAGCTGGCAGTTTATCACCAAGGCGATGATCCCTTTATATTTTTACTTTGTAGTATGAAACATAAAACAATTTCAAATGACAGGATGACAAAATACCATTTTTTCCCCTGCTGAAATCTTTAACCTCCCTGTGATTATGATTCAGATATATTTTACATTTGAGATGAACATCAAGAAATCCCAAACCCCAGCAATGAGGCATTAAAAACCTTGTGTGCATTTGGTAGCAGCAGTTTGCCACTAAGTGACACACTGAGGAGGATTCTCCCTCTGCAAAAGAAAAAGCAGCAAAAAAGTTCAGAGATACAGAACAGCTTGCACCCTGTGAAGGGGCACTTACCACAGAAACACTGTGATTTTCAAGTCCAATCTGCTAATTGTGCTCATGAAACTTTCTGGGATACGGTGGCATGCTGCTTAGATGTACAAAACTGCTGCTGATCTCAGCAACGCTGTCTCCACATTCCCCATGCTATCTGACAGAAGATAGGATCAGATGCACAAACTGGGACAAATGGATACAGTTCTGCTGACTTAGGGTGCTCTGCAGCTGAGTATATGACCTAATCCCTAAAATACATCCATCTTTTTGCAAACTTTTTTTAGGGTTGAGTATCTTACACTAAAAAGCTCTTGCTCAGAATGTGCTTAGGTTTTTTTTCCTTCCTTATTATTTTTTTTTTCCAATATACTGTTCAATTCCAGACAAGACTTTCAAAATCATTAATAGCTGCAGTATCTGTTGTACTTTCTCATCAGAAAACAAGTTAATTTTGGGGCCAGGAACTTTCCAGCAGTACCCAGCACCAAGACAGGTGGCAATGGGCACAAACTGAAGCACTGTAAGTTTCATATGATCATGAAGAAAAGCTTATTAACTTTGAAGGTGGTTTTACTTTGGAACAGGCTGTCTAGAGAGGTCATGGAGTCTCCTTCTCTAGAGATATTCAAAACTCCCCTGGACGCCTGCTTGTGCGACCTCCCACAGGGATCTTGCTTTAGCAGGGGTTGGACTAGAGGATGTCCAGAGGTCCCTTCCAACCCCTACAATTCTGTGATTCTGCAACGATTCCCAGTCATTCTCTACTGCTAGACATATCTTTGACAAGCACTAAGCATACTGAGACAGAGTATGAATCCAAATTCTATCCTGTCATTAGGTGTGGACTTTGATAAATCTGTTCTGCTTCAAGCCTCTGAATGGTACTTCCTGCTAAAATGCAAGGGCTGGCTCTAGACCAGCTGCGTTCCATTAGCTATCAGTATATTCTGAATTAGTTTTCTCTGCAAATAACACATATATCTGACCAAGTACACTGATCATTTTTCTTGGCCACTGGGCATACTCAGATGGGTCTATACATTGGCTGGGATGACAGTGATAGAGCATTACCATTGTGGTCTTCATCTCACTTTTTGCCCTTACAATTCTCTTAATTAAAATTAATGGTACCTGCAAGAAAGATAAAGAGCATAAGAATAATTTTGGAATGAAGAAACATGCATTAATTCATCTCTTCATGAAGGACATTATCTGGCAAAGCAGCATCTGTCTATGCGTGAGCCAATATTTATTCAAATTTATATTCTGATTAATTTAGCAGCATTTAGAGCTCAGTGAATTTTTAATTGAGGTTGTAAGACCAGAAAGTTCACATGTGCAAAACAGAACTGTAAGACTCAGCCCAGATAGGGTCTTCAGAAGTTAGTAAAACTAGGATGTGAACCGTATGTAGTAGTTTCTCAGAAAAATGAGTTAAGAGCCTTATTTATAACTCATTTAGGTGATGGGAGGACAAGCCAACATTGTGTCGTTAGTCATGGTCAGGGCAGCATGACTCAGATCAACAGACTACATTAGCAATGCTATTTGAGATCTTACATACTTCAGTGCTTGCGTTTTCTGCAAGGTGGGATTTATCCTACTTGTCAGTTGACAGATAAAAATCAGTGTCTAGTCAAAAACATAAAAACATTCACGTACCTATTTTCATTCACTGGTTAATGAGGAGCCTAGTATCTAGTATTCATAACACTATTAATCTGGCAAGAGTGACGTGAATCCAATCTGTAGACTTCTTTAGCAGTAGTGTTTGTACAGATAAAGCAAAACAAAACAGCAACAACAACAACAAAAAGCACACTTATAAAGAATTTGTCAATTTGTCAGGGAAGATGTGACCAAGAAAATAATTATCAGAGGACTGAACATAAACATTGAGCAAAATGAAATGAAAGTAGCTGATTCTGTTACTTTTTTTCTCATTACTCTGTCAGTCGGCCCTCAGAGTCCTGTATACAAGAAAGAAAAAGAAGTTTTGCAGAAGAATTATTCAGGAATTTCTTTCTTCCTGTAAATAAATTAATCAGCTCTTGGAATAAGGGCTACCTGAGTAGAAGCATGTTAAGGACTGTGTTCCAGTGTTAGAATGGAAATAGACTGTATAAGTCCAATGGACTGAGTACAATAATGTCCTTATATGTGACTGGGACAATGTGACAGCCCAAACTAATAAGAAAAATAAAAATGTAAAAAGAGGTATCAGGAAAATCAGGTTTTTATTTTTCATAACATGACCTCAGTTAAAGCTCATGTCAATTCCAGTTTAATAAATTTATGAGAATGCCAATCTTCTCAGATCGAGATTGTAATGGAAATTTTTCTCTTCTTCACTGAAACAATTACTAAATCAGAAGCAGCAGAAAACATTTCCACCAATGAAAGAATGATTGGAATCTTGCTTGAAGTGGTCAGTAGTAAAAAATTAGCTATATTTTTCTAACAATAAACTGAATAAGAGCAAGAGGTAAAAGTGTACTGCTTTTTAGATCATAGGATCGTGATGAAAATATAATATATGTGAAGTTCACTGCAAGCTGGATGAGCTTATCTCAGTAAGAGTGAATGTGCAGTTACCTTTGTACATTGAAGACATCTCCTTATTTTAAATATATTTTGATCTGGGAATTATAGTCCTATGAAAAATAACACTACACAAATAGTAATATAGCTAGAGAAGTGTTGAGTGTGCTTAAATTTTGTTCAATGAGCATTTCTTTGGAATAGGTATAATCATATATATATATTTACTGGGGAGAAAAAGGGTGGCAATGTGATCCATTCATGATGAATGAGATTCTTGTATTATTTCTTTCCCTGAGACTTGAGTAATAAGCTGACTACACAGGTATAGTAACAATATGATGTGTATTTTCCCATGAAAATTCTCTACATAAAAAATCATGTTGCAAATGGGGCATTGCAGATGCTGTAGGCATCTTCTCATTAAGTGTATAGAACTAAATGATTGATTCTTGTGGCAACCATTTGCCCTCTTTCACATAACGTCAAACAAAATTGGACAAACAGACCTCTGATGACAACTCCTGCTGAAAAATTCAGAAACTCGAATCTGTCATTATTTAGATATCTTCTTATGGATTAGCTCTCCTAGCTTTAGACTCCAAATTTCAAACTTTTGGCCACTGTTCCAGATTTTTTTGTTGCTCTTAAAATCAGAATAAGAGGACATCTTTCAAAGGCAGTTTGGCCAAAATGACATTGTGACATCCTGCAATATTGAGAAGTGATTCATCTTTTCTCTGTTTCCTAGCCAAGAGAGATATCCATTCATTATTTTCCCCAAATAGGGTGTTCCTTTGTACTACAAGCTTTTAAAGTCCTCTTTATCTTCAATGAACTGTCACAACAGCTGACAAAGTTTTGTCATTGAATTCCAGCAGTACTGGCATTAACAAGTCCTACAAAGTTTTCTGATGTAAACAACATTTGTACGATACCTGAAACACAGTAGGTGATGTCTCAGCTGGCTACTCAAGGTTGTCAGCTTGTAGCCAACTACTTATAGCTGCTGCACTCTTAAATTGACAGAGAAATCAGATGTGATTACGATAGTGACTTGTTTTCCACACTAGCTATTTTCTTGCGTTCCTAGAGTTAAAACAAGATGAGTACTGAAATGCACATTATGTCCAGCTTGTGTGGCATTACTCTTGCTTAAATCTCCTTGGGTTTGGGCAGTGACATGCAGGGTGGAGTAGTTACAACTAAGTCGGCGGCTGTTGTTGGGCTGATGAGGGCATTCAGTCTTAAGACATATCTGGAAAAAGACATGTAATTTTGAGAAGACTGGCAGAATGGTATCATGGATTTTAAAAAGTATGTACAGATGTGTATACCAGCAGCATATGCTATGGCAGATATCCCAGGTGCTGATCAGGATTATCTAATATCAAAAGATTTTGCCCAAGTCCCACTCCAGAGGGCCCTTCAATCTTCCTCTCTGCCTGCATGTCTGAGAACACTTCAAAGTGAGCTCCCCTGATCCCACAGTCCTTCTTAATGAACTCCATTTTACAGGTGTGGCAATTTGATCCTCTAATTAATTTTTCCAAAAAGTACTTTAAAAACATTATTTTTTATGTAAAGCCATTCCATCCATTTGTTAAAAAATGTCAACTTGTCTTTCAGATGTTGCAGAACAAATCTGAAAGGTACTCTTTCAAGAATATGAAGCTTTCCTTGCAAAAGTCAATTGGATTTGACTGGTAAAATTGTTACAGACTACAGAAAAAACAGTGGGGAAAAAAAATCACTTTTCAGTCAAACTTTATTCTGTATACTGAGACCTTTTGCCAATATTTAAAGGTATGGTGACATTCAAACAAGACAAACTGCACTGATTGTACCATGAGATATATTACAACTCCAGCACTTTTGTTGCTATCATTTTTCAACATGCAACAGATTTCCTGCAAAACCAATAATGAAATTTGAATAGCTGAAATTTAATCAACCTTTCAGCCTTTTGTATTTAAATAATCCTTCCATATGTGCTATAAATTGAACTCTTTTTCCTTGTTTATAAAATATACATTCAATCCAATAAGAGATACAAAAACAAAGCAAAATAAATGGACTCTACAATAATCTTAGAATTGAACAGGAAAAAAAAAAAAAAAAGACACTTCTGGAAAAAGATCCTGAGTAGTACTCAGTTCTTTTGGATTTAGTTCAGCCAACAGTTTTCTCCAAGTCTGCCCAAAAATCTACAACTGATTACCAGTTTAGCTTTCTCAATTTAGGGGAAAAATAGAATTATTTTTTCATTGCCTTCTGCTCAAGCCTCTGGCAGTCACATCTACAGTCCCATCTGTTCTTTTTCCAGCTTAATCCCACTCAGATCTCTGATTTCAGGATTTGTAATTTAGAGTATGCGCAATATGTATAAGCAATGCTTTTACTTCATTCAGTGCATTTGCACGGTGGCATACCTTCCTTCTCTCTTATAAATGGACACATGCACATGCACACACCAAGACATCTCATTCTACACATAGCGTTTCTTAAATGAAAAACATACTCAAGCACTGAGTTATGTTCATCCAATCGTACCTTTGGCTTGACTGAACATTGCTATCGTGATGAATTTGCTTAGGAGAAGGGATGTGAGTACTGATAATTCACAGGACCTGACAACACAAGCTGGAGATTTTCAGAGCTGAGCTGGAGACAGCAAAACAAAGTATCTATACATACGTCTTAAAGTTGTCACTCTGCATCATGTCTCACTATTCTAATATTAAGAAGAGAATTGCTCCATCACTGAGCATCATTGAGGAAATGAGTTTGCATGAGAAAATGTATTTTGTTTTATTTTTTCAAACAAGAGAACTCAGAGGAAGAACAAGCAGCAAAAAAAAATCAAAAACTTGGCCTGGAAATATGTAGGATATTTCTGGGACCACAAAGAGTTTAATGCATGAAGAAAATAAAGGGCTGTGCTATCTCAAACAAGATCCATTAAGCAAAATCCTTAATGTCTAATTTGTTTGCTTTTTCACAGAATATAGAGAAAAAATATTAAGAAATATCTCAGATAAAGTCTATTACTCAAATCTCCTAGCCAAAATATAGAGTGGTAGTGCTCTTATCACTGTGAGACTAGAGCGGCTTGATGACAGCAGCTCTGATGCTCAGAATAACTCTCAAACCTGGTTAAATTTTCAGATTAGATACAGATTAAGACTATTCCTTGGACTCACTACAGCTGCCCACTGTTCATGCTCACTGAGGCATATGCAAAGTTCTAGTTTGTCAATATCTCTTCTTACAGACTGGTTGATGCTCATTTCTGTGGCAGTCTGCATGAAAATGAATATCCTAAGAACTGAATTCTAAATTATTTTTTAATTTCTTTATTAATATTGTAAAATATCTTAATAAACAAAATAGAAAAATATTAGGTTAAATGTCACACATGACACAGATACTTTACTAATCTTATTTAGTTATGTTTAAATAAATACAAGGGTTATGAATTCTAAGTTTACTTCCTTAAAACGCACAATAAAAAACAGAAATGGTATCTCTAAATTCAGCTGAATGGTGTGATTGGAAGTGTTAAACTGAGCTTTTACACTGCTTTCCTGCTACTCCTGCTACTCCAGTGATGTGGAACTGAGATAATTGCAGATGTCTTGATTGTCCTTAGTACTTTCCTAAAATTTTACTTGTGTCATTGAAAGTATGCTAGATTTCCCCACGTCATGCTTGGAAAAGCAGAAAATTGAACAAAGGTTATCTGTCAGATCACGTCTTTCCCTATTATGCATATAGAATTTTCCTTTTTAGTAAATTTTGTGGTTTTTAGAAAGACTTCTTGATTTTGAAACATATTATTACTGCTGCATTTCTGCTCTTTGAAATTCTTATGTGGATTCTGAAGAACCACAAAGTTTCCCATCAAAGACGAAGTTTTGATCAAAAATACCATATGGAGATTTACACCTGTTTCTGGAGATGCACTAAGTTGATATCTCTGTGAGTCAATGCATTTTGAGGTTCAAGGCATAGTACATATCTAGCTTTTCTGATTAGTTGAACAAATGCAACAGCATTTCAAAAGCAACAAAGAAATAGTTACTAGTTTGGATCCCAATCCAAGTACTCCCATCAAATAATATTGTATCTAGTCTTTCAGTGTACAGAAAAATGTGTTTAAAAGAGGTTTTATTAGAAATTGCATTCTAATGTAGCCATAATATCTGTCCTTCCTTGTGAAAAATGTGTTTTCCAGCTCCTTCGAGAACCTGCCAATAAACAGGCAAACAAACAAAAAATCCCCAAATAAATAAAACAAAATAAAACCAATACCAACCAACACAACAACAAAAAACCCAACATATACATGCAAAAACATCACCTGCAAACAAAAAGCAAACTCCTGTAAAACTAGGAAAGAGAGATTTAGAGAAGAGAGAGACCACTCTCATTTTTTATTTCACAAAAATCACTCTTTCATTTTTCAACATGCTAATGCTTTAGTTTCTCTTCTTTGTGAAATATTGTATGCACACACACATTCTCATTTGGACAGAAAACCTTTTTATTTTCAAGAATTAACTTGTTAAAGCACAGCACAAATGAAACAGATTTTTCAGCCTTTCCGCATGCCATTATGTAGTACTTCGAAACAGGGCTTTTAAATACCTCATCTGAAAAATACTATTTAATAGTCTTGATAAATAAATCTTTACACCATATTGAAAAAAAAAAAAATGCTTCATGAATGTCCTAATGTGGATCTTCACACACAGACCTTTTCTCCCATTGCTCTGGAAATCCCAAGGCTATTTGAAAGACCATGTATTTTTTTGGGGACTACTTCTCAAAACAATTCTTAATTCCGTACAACTCAGATAATAAAGGAATTTAGGCTACAAGAAACACTAATTTGAGTGGAATTTTTATATTCATACATGGTTCTTTGCCATACTCAGTAGGCTTCTGAATATCACTCCAGATAAAAGCCTTATTGGTATAAGGCTTGGTATATATGGGTCAATATACTAAAAAGAGTATACTCATTCAGCAGGATTGTGCTGCATGACAGTCAGTCTGACTTTTAATTTTCACCTTTTTACTTCATTTGGCACAGTCTAAAAAGTCTTCAAGAGCATACAATTTATTAATCACGACACCACATAAATTTCATGAAAGACTATTACGTATGAGAATTACATTGATTTTGAGTATAAAAGATTAATCTGAAAAACTGTAGTACAAATACTATTTAAATTACGGAAAGACGTTTCTGAAACCGAAGGAACATATCCTTCACTCAGAGAGGATGGTGGGTCTACACCAAAATCAAAGTCATTACTCTGATTCAGAGCAACTGACCCATCTGGACATCTACCAGTGTGACCTACTGTAGGGAACCTGCTTTAGCAGGGATGTTGTACTCAATTATCCTAGAGGTCCCTTCCAGCACCTACAATTCTGTGATTCTGTGATTCTGTGAAGTGGGAATTACCCAAAGGAAGGTGGGCTGTCACATGCAAAGCCTGGAAGAATTCCTTTACAAACACTTGATACAGCAAAAAAAAGGGTATTTCTACTTAGGTGAGTCACAAATACATAAAACAACCTTGTGACTTACTTTCACAAATTAAAATGGAAAGCATTTTTTCCTCTACCTCTAGGGAACAGATCTCCTGAGAGAGGTTTGTAAACAGTATCTGTGTACATAGACCATACAACACAATGAAGGATCTACCGTTCTTTTTTTCTGCTTCCTTTCTTTGTTTTTGTCTACAGGCAAAATTGATTGCAAGATATAATGGGAAAGCTCAGAAATTACATTAAAAAATGAAAGGCAAGAAAAAGAGAACAGTTTGTAAAATAAAAAGGGGAAAATAATCATTGCAGTAAAATAAATCCCAGACTACCCCCTCTTAATAGCATCTGTACACATATGGGAGCAATGGGAATGTGTGAACCACTGCCATGTTCCCCTCGTGCTACCATAATCCAGCATTTTTATCAAGTGAGGGTTGGTCTTCCATCCAACAGAATTGAAGACTGCATAATATGTTCACAGGTCACAGCAAGAACACTTTCATTTACCGGGAAATGAGAATAGGGCTGTGTTGTGTCTTTGACAAGAAATTACCATTTCTTTGCAGGAGCTGGTCCTTCGCCAACATTTCCTCTAAGTGCATCTTTCTTTTGGGCTGTGGGAAGAATTGTCACTGGTCCAAAACAACATACTTAAAGTGCAATGTGCCAAGTGCCCAGTAAGCCAAAACACACATCTAGAGGACTGGATATCCACATAAACAGGGTTATTTTTTCTTAATCAGGATGCTCACTAATGGACAAGTTCATTAAAATAAATGCCTGGATTTTTACTTTCATCTTCCAAAATTGCTACATTTTTATTCCAGAATCAAACAGCCTAAACATCTTTTGTTTTTGTTTACTTTCTTTATAAACAATTCTGTGGGCAGCTTGGCTGGCACATAGATGAGCTGAAGGTTTCAACTAGCAAGAAGGCAAATACGGAAATCCTATTTGGACTGCAGAGCAGTACTGGTTGGCAAGACGAGGAATTCATCACGGGCTCAGGGCAGGAATGCACGTGAACCCAGTATCAATTTACCACCAAGTCCTGACGGGGAAAGGCAAAGCAATGCAGAATCAATTTTAAATGGTGCTGCTGACGCACAAAGCTTCTTGCTGCAATTACTGTACTGCATTGTACCATATGTCACTTTTAAGGGGTGGACCAGGTTGTCCAGAATCCTTTGATTTCAGTATCCTGCAGCAGATTTCAGGACAGTGGATTTCTACACCTAATCCGTGCCTTGTTCAGGAGAAGAATATTGTGTTTATCTGAACAATTAAGGTACCAAGAGCCTTGAGCCACACTCCTCTGAAGAATTTAAGACAACAGAACAGGGGATCTGCAAAGATTTTCAAACCTCACATTCAAGTTTTACTGTTGCCATCATATTGTTCGTCATGCAATTAATTCCTTGCTAAGTGCTGAAAATTTCCTTAAACTCTTATTCAGGGAAACAGTAAGGTGAATTGACAGCTGAAAACTCAGTATATAGATAATTACATCGCAAATGTTTGTAATAAAAACATGGAAGCTATTTTTCAATGAGATGCTTAAGCAACACTCAGCCCTTCTCCACAGAAGTCAGGGATCATTGAACTCAAGGAGATAAGACTAAAATGAAGGGTTCCTTCTTGATTTCCAGTACAGAGAAAACTTAATTTGCCAGCTTCTTACAGGAAGCAGGCATCAATATACATGTTAGAACTTAACTTGAGATTATGAATTTTTTTAATACTCTGAGAGAGTGACAGCAGTCTCAAAGTATTTCCTCTGACAATAAATTGGCACCCTTGTAGCTGCAAGTTAACAACATTTTCTGTTTGCTTAGGAGCTATAAGTTCAGCAGGAGGACAACTCAGACAGGCCCTTCTCTTTTGCTAGAGCTCTCAGATGAGTTCTTGTCATGTTTAATATTGTTTTGTTAAAGCTGCACAGTTAATAGCTTATAGGAGCTGGCATTCACCCAGTTTGAAGAGAGGTTGTTTTACATTGCTGTAAACACTTATTGAGCATAACGGTGGGATTTTTCTCATTAGATGTTTTTATTGCTGTCTTTTCATTACAGCACTCAAGTTAAGGAAAATGCTTGTATTTAAAAAAAAAAAAATTAAATCTTTATAAGTTTTAGGAGTATTGTGTTTCTTTAAATTAAGAGATTTTAAAATAAGTGAGGAAAACATGTAATGTAGTTAATCAGAAAGGGTAAAATTCAGCAGCTGTGTATTTCCAGAGAGCTGTTTTCTGCTGTATATTGATGTTATTTTTGTATATTCTTGAATGATCATATTTACTTCTTGCAAACCCAGGATTGTGGTCTTCCATGTAGTAATGCGAAAGAAAAGATAAGAAAAGAGAAGAAAGGAAAAGAGAAGAAAGGAAAGGTAAGGAAATGTGAGGGAAGGGGGAAGGGAAGGGAAGGGAAGGGAAGGGAAGGGAAGGGAAGGGAAGGGAAGGGAAGGGAAAAAAAAAACAAATTCATAATAATCTTTTTGTTAGAAGACAATATTGCAATTGAATTGACTTTACTGAGATATAGGCATGCCTATAAAAAGCCAGTGCTGTGTGTCCAGTTGCTTTTGGAAGGAAAAAGTGGAACTAGAAACATTTACCGAGATCTGTGCAGACATGGTCTTGACTAAGTTAAATGCTTTTTAAAGATTTTATTATTCTTATTATTCATGTGTGGTTTTGTGCTCTTATGACTTTATTTTTGAAGCAATCATATAACCTGTAGCAACTTGTATGGACTGAAATGACAAAAAGACAAAATCTCTGCAAAACTTTTAGTAATATTATCAGACTGTTTTAATTACAGGCAATCAAATTCAAATGCTGATTAGAAAATTTTACTTTTTATTAAACTCTCTTCATCAAATGAATAACTAGTTCTTTAATATATTATACAATTTGTCATTCAGGTTAAATCTTTAGAACCTTGTTCAGGCTACAAATGAGGAAAAATACACATAATAAAACTCACTTATAATGGGAAGAGTGTCAAAAAGAGTTTTGAGACAGGAGAAGGTGGAAGTTCCTTCCGAGAATTATCTCTACTACCTATCAGCCTTACACTGGGATCATAAGTATGGAAATCAAAGCCACTGTGAAATGCTCAACTACATGGCTGCATTGCAAAAGATCCAGCCTCTGCTAGAGACCTTAATCTTAAAGTATAGCTTTTGCTACAGCACTGCAAATATGCCTCTTTTGTATTCTTTGCACTGAGACATATGATTCTTTATTCATCTGCAGCAAATTTCAAAGTCAGTTGTCTTTGGACAGGGTGGTCCCGTCCCCCACTGCTCCCCTTTTCAAGGTTAATGATACTTGCTGACTTAAAAGTACTGATTCCACCAGGCGTTATCCCCGTGTCACTCACATGAAAGAAAGACAGAAGCCAGAATGTTTAATTTCTTTATACCTAATGTTTTAAGTTGGTTTTCCTTAGTCATAGCTTTTATTTTATTTGTTTGTTCCTCATTTTTAACCCATTTCAGAGTCTGATGAACCACACCTACACTCATAGCTCAGCACCATAGCTATAAACTGTTAATGTGGCACTCTGTCAGGCATTTACTGGTAATCTAAACACTATGTATACAATCCTATGTCCTGCTCTGGCTGTAGCAGTCAAAAAGAATTACAAGTCAATGAAACATATCACTCCTTTCTGACACCAGTTTTCCTTGGTCATGCTCAGTTTTTCCTAATCCTCTATCTTAGTTCCCTCCAACTTCTTTTATTCTCAAGATTCTCTGAGGTGTTAAGATATACCTCTTAACCCTTTCTTTTCCCCAGAATTTCTGGATTTGCCCTCTATCCTCATAACCTTTTCCAATGAGCATTTTAAGTCACAGTCAATCTCCTCTGTTTGCCTTTCCACATCATGCTAGTAGGCATAAAAACTGTTATCCAGATATTAAAAAAACATCATTTATCTTACAGAAACATCTGGTTTCCTGCTCTGAAATGCAATATATTTTTTTCAATTATCATTTACAACTTAATTAATATTTTGAGTATAAAATAAAACAGTTGTACCTATCAAAAGAGATACCTATCACATCAGCAAATTTCTAAAGAATGTGCCTGGTTTCATGCTTAAAATCAATAAAATTCTACCAAAAGAAGGGAAAGAAAAAAGATTCTTTGTTGGGAAAAAAAATATATTCTGAACAAATCCAGCCCAAATAAAGCTGAAAGAGGAGCAAATTCTCTGAGTTTTCAGAATAAAACTCTCTGAATTTCCTTACTGTTTGGGTTCCTTTCATGAGCCATTAAGAAACTATTCCCAAGATAACATAGGATACAAAAGTAGGTAGTTACTTATCCTCTCAAGGAGACAGCATTAACAGTCCCTTAAAAGAGGAATTATATGATTAGTGCAAGCAGACACTTATCTTCTCTGAGTTGGAAATTAGGTGAGATGAATTATTGCCTATAGCTGCTGTGATGAATTCCTCCTAAAAATGCACCAAGTCTTGTGTCTACCTAATCTAAATCACCAAATCATAGAACCAATAAGGTTGGAAAAGACCAATAAGGTAACTCACTGCCATCATGTCTGCTAAACCATGTACCACATTTACCCTTTTCTTGAACACCCCCAGGGACCGTGACTCCACCACTTCCCTGAGCTGCCTGTTCCAGTATCTCATCGCTCTTTCTGAGAAGAAATGTTCTCCAAGATCCAACATGAACATCCCCTGGTACAGCTTAAGGCCATCACCTCTCATCTTGTTGCTGTTACCTGGAAGCAGAGGCTGACCCCCGCCTCACCACAACCTCCTTTCAGGGAGATGTAGAGAGTGGTGAGGTCTCCACTGATCCTCCTCTTATCCAGACTGAATAATCTCATTTCCCTCAGCTGCTTCCCATAACACTTGTGCTCCAAACCCTTCGCAGCTTTGTTGCCCTTCTCTGGACATGGTCCAGGACCTCAATGTCTTTGTTTTACTGAAGGACTGAAAACTGAATACAGCACTCAGCCTCACCAGAGGCAATCACCTCCCTGCTTCTGCTGACTTCACTGCTTCTGATAAAGCCAGGATGCAATTGGCCTTACTGCTAAAAAGGTATCTTTTTTACATTTTCCAATTGTACTCATTAGGGCCACAGAAATCTTTTTGGGAGATATCATTGCTCTCTTGCTTTGGAAGAGAAGCTAAGCCAGGGTCACTGGTATGTCCTCAGTGTGTATGACCTCACAGGAAAAGGTAGAAATCGACAGCTTTTCCATGCAAACCAAAGCCACAAGCCTTAGGGGATTTTTCTCCTTGAGTTTTGAACTATTTGTTTGGTCTTTGTTAAGCATATTCAATTTTTACTGGCATTGTTTCTCTAAAGTAGTAACAAGCCATCAGGGTTCTCTTACTGAAATGTATGCTGTTAATACATTCATTGTCCTATACACTCTATCTCAGTTGAAGTTGTCTGGCTGCTGCTAACCCTCATAAAGCTGTTGAGAAATCAGTGAAGGAGAGGGATTCTAGTTTAGGTAGATAACTGACTCTTTATATCATTTTTTTTCTATAGCTAGCATGCACCAGTGTAATAGCTAAAGAAGCACAGTAATGTTAAACATCTTGCCTAAAGATCTATGTGTGTTTCATAGAGGAGTGAGACACTGGGGATATTTATAAACCTACCTGGCAAGTAAACTCTATTTAAGAAAAAAAGAAAAAAAAACCAACAAAAAACAGGAACAACAACAACTACTCTTGTAGATTACAGGGAATATAATTAAGGAGTATCAGGGGTCCAACAAGTTTCTTGCTGAGAAAAAAAAGAACACAGTTTCATGCAAAACCCTTTTGCCTAGAGTAGACACATCATGCTATTTTACTGTGAATTATACGCTGTCATTTAAACATAAGAGTATAAACCTACTGGCTTACTGCAAAGCTTTTAAAATTTTAATGCATATGAAAATCTTTGCTCTTGCTTGATAAATGGTCCCAAATTAATGTAAAATAAATCTTCATGTAGGTAACATGCACAGAAAGAAAGGGAGAAAGACAGGCAAAAAAAAATTAAAAAAAAAAAAAGAAAGAAAATACAGCTGTATTTTCCTTGCAGCTCCTGGAGTCCTCTGTGGTTTTAACTAGTGCCAGATAGAATGTGACAAGATAATTCTCCAAGAAAAAAAGAACCCCATTTTAAAAAATTCAAGATTTTGCTAGAAGCTATATATAGTAATAAATCAATAAATGTTGTCATTTTCATCATAGTTTGCACATTAAATGACTGTAAAAAATAAGATCTAAGTTACAACTGTATTAAATTAAGTGGAGATTTGCACAAGGGGGGCAGCAATAGCTTCGAACAGAAAGAATTAGATTAAAGGAATGAAATATACATACAAATGATCTCCATGTCTTATATTCTACAAAAATTCTAATTAAATACTTTCACTTATTGTATTTAATAAGATTTATAATCATTCTATTGAGCAAATATTCTTGTAAGTATAGAAATATTTAACTTTAATTCTCTTGCTGCATGTTATAGTTTTAATATTCGGCATTATACTAATATAAAATAAATATCTCACAATCGCATTACAAAACCAAACACACTATCAGAAATATAAAGTGCTTATTCTACCCAGGATAGAACAAATAAGTAAATGAATATAATAATAGGAGGAAACAAGAGCAATACTTGGACAGCTCTATATTCATTCTGAGGTGCATTAAGAAATGTTGTAAGTCACTCAAAATTTATCAAAATACTTTGTTTTCACTGAAAGTTTCATCACAACTTTAAAAGTCAGCAAAATTGTCTCAAACCTTTTAACTTGGCATTTATAACGTGTCTGAGGACTTTCAAAAAGAATGCAGAAATGCTTCAAGCGTTCCAATGAACAGCCTTACCGAGATGACAATGTTTATAATATTTTTCATGCATTCTTAAACCAAATCAGACTCCATCACATTCTGAAAAATGCATGTGTAAGTAGCTTTTGCTATTGTCTTTTTTGTTGTTTGATTTCTTTTGTTGTTTTTTTTTCTTCTTTTTTTGACAAATAAACATTCTGTGTGGATAGACAAAGACAAAACTGAATCTCACCAATGCAATAAGTCATAAGGACAACTCCACTGAAGTCTCCTACTCAGTTGAGCAGTTATGTACACACAGAAAAGTGCTTACAGAGTCAATTCGTAATCGTACGCTGAAACAAAACAATTTTTCTCTGTTTTCTAAAGCCTGAGACAAGCAGCTAGCTATTTAAAATTGCCATGACTGAGAGATTATGACATGTAAAAGTATTGCAAATGATTCATGGTAAGCAGTGAATTTAAGATATCTGAGACTAGCAAAGTAAGTTCAGCGATGCAGACTGAGAGAAAAAAATACATGATTTGAGGAAATAGAACAGAGGCAAAGTCCTCCAAGGTGATATTTAGGAAGCTACAGTAGAAGAATGTAATCACTCCTCGTCTTTTCACAGTTCATTTCAGATAATTTACATGCATTAGTATCAAAATACTGTAAGAAAATGTGTCTTTTCTATCCAGACAGATTAATTAATCATCCCTGAAAAACAATCTTTCTCCACTTCCTATTCTTCAGAGAGCTTATGCCAGAAGAATTAACAAATGCTATCTCATTATAAGCACCTTAACTTGGTTTGATGTTTCTTTGCTACCAAGCTTAAATTGTTAAAACAATGGTGTAATTAGGAGTTTTTTATTGGTTCGTATCTGAATTCTCATTAGAAAACTTCAATTTTTACTCATTTTCCCCATATATATGCATTGTCCAATGTTAAACTCTTCATTATTTGCCTGAGAACTGTGCAGTGCAGCATCATGTTCAGCTATTTGTGTGTAGTAATTTTCCCTGAATTGTCTGAAATGTTACAAGGCTTTCTTTTTCTCAATTTCTGTTTACATAATGCATGGACATTTTAATAAATATGCATACATATTGTCCTCATAGAAACAGTTTTCTAAGAGAATATGTACGCATCAAATTTTCTTTTATGTGCACATGACTCAATGAACTTTAGTGGTGCTCTTCCTAGTATTTGATGGCACTAGAAATAATACCAAAATTAACTCCCTTTCTCACTCCCACACAAACAGCTTATCCAATAAAGGAATAATAAATTAATTATAATTTCACACTACTGTTAGCCATTCCTGTCTTTGGACACTCATAGCAAGGGGGAAATTTGATTTTGTTTTTCCTCTTTCCAACTTCCTTATTTCCTTTTCAGTTTTTATAAACTGAACTCAAAACAAATAAATGAATATAGAAGAGGGGGAAAGCCCTGTAAGAATAAATATTTCTTACAGGGTTAGACAATTCTAAGGTTTCATATTTATCTGAATTACATATGTCAAGAAAAGGCATGGTGGTATCCCCTCCTCATAGTGCTTGGGAAGAGCTGCAGAGGTAGCCTCGTAATTCCTCTCTGCGCAATTCTTGAGGCCTGTTGAGGAAGCTAAGAAAGAGGCTTATTGAATTTTAATGTTGACTAATGTTACATTTGTAGCTGGCTGCATTAGATGGGTGACTGCAAGTTGAGAGGAGAAAGGGAAAAATGGCTTCCACCTCTTACCAATGAGTTCAAATGTTCATCCTGTCCTTTCTGTGAACCCGCTATTCATGGCAAACTCTTTTAACCTATATATAATTCATGAAGAAATCTGTACAGAATAACCTTACAGACAGATGATTGTGTGACAGAAAGCTTCGTTTCCTATGTTCATATTATAGTCAGACAGCCTGTCTTATTGTCAACCCAGAGAAAAGCTCGCAATATCTCAGAGAAATCAATTAAAAGTAAATCACAGCAGATGTAAATTGCCAAATTATTTTTCAGCAAGTATTGTGCAATTTATATTTAAAAACACTTAACAATTTCTCAACTGCAGATTATTGATCTTTTATAGCATAGCTAGGGTTTACCATGGTTGTTTTTATGTGCCCTGTGACTGTCTTTACTGATCGTCATGGACCTATAACAGTGCAAAACTTCACAACAAGAAATGGAGGAACATTTTCTTCAGTAATATTGAAATATTTATTTCTCTCTCTCTCTCAATTTTTTTTTTCCTGTAGAGAAATACAGAAAGGATTAAAGACATGTTAACATTAACTATATATTACTCTTTACAAATTTGGCAACCAAATTCACCTATATTTTCTGAGTGTTATGTTCACTTTTTACTGGAAAACACCAGTGTTATTTAATAACACAGAAGAAGAATAACACACATTTTATACCACATTCAATACAAACTACAGCTGAATTGATCCCAGCAATAGCCTCCAGTACTACATTTCATTACCACATCCTTCAGTTATTTTTCAGTCCATACTTTAGTGTTCATTACCATACAAAACTGAATTAACTGTCTTAATAAAAGGAAAGCAAAGAAGAATTATTATTACTAATAGTGCAGCTAATCATCTGAGGAGGACGTATTCTCAGTGTAAATAAATTAAAATTTAAAAAATAATGAGTTCTACTAATGGATTTTGTTCCTGTCGATTTGTAGTATTCCAGAAAAATCTGCAGTAAAGGAAAAACTTCTTTCCCTATGTAAATATCCTTAAGTATTATAATAATACCCCATGAAAGTAAGTTCTGAAATCAATACAAAATGTTGCTGGCAATCAAGGCAAGCTTGCCATTTTATTTATGCATTGCAAGACATTTAAACCACTGATATTTCCATGAGAAGTTGAAATGATGAGTAGTCACCTTATCAATAGGTTGTAATTAGCTTATATGACAGGCTTTAGCCCCAGTCCTGGAAACTCCTACCCACAGGCATAGTTTTATTACTTTGATGCTTTTACTACTCTTAAAATCATAAGTACGCTTTCTATTTCCCTTTCTCTGCATCCTATTAGCTTTCAAATAATAAATATTACACAATATTGATGCTATAATATTTTCAATAAAAATATCTTTAATTTATTCATTTTACAATTGCTGTTTTTGAAAGGCAATTCCAAACACAAATTTCAAACAAATGCAGATAAAGTTCATAAATAGAACTTCCAATTTCCCCATTGGAAAATATGTCTTAGCACTTTGTTTGCAATATCAACTGCAAGGCTCATAATGGCATCAAAATTAATAGATAATTGTCCATTTTATATGTTGATATTTAATTAATGAGCATGTAGTTTCAAGTACACATTACATTTATTACTCAGACTAATTAATATCTCTTGATAGGTATTTAGAGGAGTATGTTATCAGTTGAATGAATAAGGCCCAGCTTTGCAGTCTTCAATACATGCACTTTAAGATCATGGCTATAAACTCACAAACTGAACTACACAAATAACAATCACAAGAGCTGGAACCATCTGCAGAAGTTTCTGCAGCATATCGTCTTCAGAAATATTAGAAATGTGAGAGTAATGGAAAGAAACCAGTTGTCTGAGCAAGACCAATAACTATTTCTGTGCATCAAGTGCTCAAGCAAGATCAGGGTCATTTCATTTTTGAGAATGCATTACAGTTCATGATGATGGTGAAATATGGGAAAGGGAAGGAAATGCCTTCACTTGTAGCCCATATTATCTAATAGAAAAAAAACCTCTTAAAGTCCTCTTTGAGTTAACCTTCATGAAGGAGTCTTAGCACAACCATCACACTTTTCTAGGCCATCACTAACAGATCAGGAACATACTTGGTGTTAAACCCTCCCATATAATTTCAGCAGCTTCTTTCCTAAGTCCCTCTGAGACCATTCACAGAGATATTTTACTAATGCTTATATATATGACATTCCATGAAGGCACACATACACTATGGAGAAAATAAGTCATAAGCCATTAGTCAAAAGTCTAGACATTAGAATAAAGGATGATTCACAAATTTTAGTACTAAAAAAAACCAGTATGATAGTCATCTATTTTTACTTGTTGCATTATCCAAGGTACTGAATTTCCCATAATGATTCCCATATTGTGTGGATGAGTAAAATACAATTTAGTTCAATCTGCTAGAGAAATGGATATAATAATAGCTGCATACACTAAGGATAAAAAGAGACTTCATAAGAATTACCATAATAGACCTACAAAAGACTGTATTTAATATTTGGATGATGATGATGAAAAAAGAAATTGATAGTCTCTTTAAAGAAAACTTCACCAGCCTGATTATGGTATGTTAAGAAAGNAAAAGAGGAAAAGATTTATTATTGATGCATTTTAAAGTCTTTCCTGAGCTGCAGAGAGGGAATGACATTTTACAGAAGCTCTGTGCTGATAAATGAAGTTCAAACTGTGAAGCTAGGTTTCCCCACAGAAAGAGAAACGTGTTCTGTATTATTATATTACACTGTAATAAAAGGGTGTGGTAATATAACTATATTACAGATATAAATATAACAGAAAAAGCGTAAGAAGGCTAAGCAAAAACACAAGAAGAAATATGTGATGGAACAAAAGAGTATGAAGCCAGACACAAATATAGAGAAATTCACTACACTGTAAAAAGAACTATGAGGCATTTAAACAAAGTAAGGAAAAGCATCAATTGTGTAAGAAATGAAGCATGAAAGAATACCAACAGAACAACATTCTTGGATGAAGAACAGAAAATCTGTAAGAAGTATAGGATGGTTGTAATAAATCTGGACATCTAATATCAGATGAGAAGGACAAGCTACAATGATTTGAGACTGGAAGCTGGGAAGATTGTTATAAGGTGAAAGGCACAGAAGGATATCTAGAGGGATTTGCTGCCTAAAAAGCAGCAAACGGCATTACAAAAACCAAAACAGCAATGCAGGAGATTATGACCAATGCTAAGCTATCTGCATAGTGAAGTAGGTGTGTAGAATATCACCGAATATGAAGAAGCAAGGAGTCATCTCATTTCCTGTCAAGAAACATGCATGAAACTGATCTCAGCTATAGAATTAGAGTTAATAACAGTAACCAAGACCTAGAACCTGAGAAAAAGCACAAAGAACCAAAGAACGTAACAAGGTCTGAAGAAATCTCTTAGGACCAGAATCTGCATTTTCCATTTGGAATCTCTTGCAGACTCAAATCTTTTGGAGGTCCAATAGTGGATAATACTGTAAAATTCAGTTTACAGAATCAGGAGCCCCATTTTCATCACAAGAGAAAAAAAGAAAGCCTTTCTAACCTCTTAAAGCTATTTTAAACACTGAAGGTCTTTTTAGGAATTGAAATGTGTTTGTTCACCTATCAGTGTTTGCAGCAGTAAACACGATGTCAATTAGCCTTGCTAATGTGAAATCGTTATTGGATCCTGGACGGGAGAAAGAGTTCATCAGCTCAAATATACTTTGAGTGTATTGCAATGTATCCTACTGTTGGGTAAGAGAAATCTTGTTTGACTAATTAGTATTTGTTTGGAACCTTTCATACTTAGGTAAAGGTTTTTGAAGTCTTCACTATTATTTTGAGATATTTTATAGGCGTAAAGGTCAATTGAAGTTCATCTTTGAAGGTTAGTTACCCAGTTCCTTTTCACACACCTAAAATGCACCATCTTAAATAAAAAAAATGTTAATAATCTAGGGGCGTATGCAAATGCCAACTTTACAGTATGAAATCAAGACTTTAGTAACTAGTTGACTGCATTCATTCCAAGATTTCAAATAGCCTGATACTACGCTACTGAACTTTATTCAGTAACTATTTTTGTGTCATATTTTGTCAGTGGGATACCAACTAGCTCCATAGATGAGATACTAGACAGTTGTTCTAAGACATGAAAAAATCAGAATAACAACAACAAAAAAAAAGTGTTTGCCTAAAGAATTTTAAAATTGAATGCTAATAAATCCACAATTTTCTAATGAAACTGAGCACAAGTACTGGGGAAAAAANATGTAACCAGAATTTAAACTCAAACTATAAAGTAACGTTAAGCACACTATAAACAGGTTACTTGAGCAACATTCTTTGTATTGTATTATCTGAAGCTGCTTTAAAAAGGATTAGCAGCTCCTCATATCTTGCAAGCTGCAGAATCAATTGAGTCACTTAGGAAGAAGAGGTATTTCCATATCCTAGCTTTAAACTAGAGTTCAGATTCCACTTTGCTGAGTACATTAAAAATGTACAGACAGATAGCTAAGGAGATAACAGCAGGTGAACTTCTGGCCCCATTACAGTCAATGGGAGGTCTGTCATGATATCAAAGGCGCCAGGATTTCACCCTCTAACTCTTCTTTCTCATCCATCAGAAAAGCACTTTCACCCACCAAACTTAATGACAAAGCAACTAAAAGTTTTCAACAATTTTGAAGTCCACATTGCAAACTTAAATTTCACATTTGTTTGAGAGGCATTGGCAGCTTTCAAAGTGTGGATTATCAGTCAGCCTCCTACAGTTGACAAAGCAAATCAGAGCAAGTACATTTGAATGTGTGAATAAAATACATGTTAAAAAAAATGTAGTAACAACTAGTAAGATGCCAAGAAAAATTCTGTATTTAAATTAGACATCTGTGCCCTGTTTTTAAATATTCATCATTGTAAGTGATTCAGCATGTTCCCCATTCCTGTCAGAGTACGCATATTTTAAAAACCTTTTAGCTTTAACACCTTCATTACCATAGGAATCCATTATTGGAATATTTTCTACTCTTAAACCTATTCATGTCTTCAGATTTCATCATGAGTATAATAGAAACATGAAGTTTTGTGAGCCTGGCAGGTTTGGTCATAGTTTCATGCTGATACGCTAAACTGCAGAGAAAGCTTGCTTTTCATTATGTAAGAAAATAAACATTGCTGTTAAAATGAAATATAATAAAAGACATAATTTGAACACATGATCAAAAAGGAGTTACAGCTTTCCAGTTCTCATATATATATTATATATATTTCTTATTCATAGCTACTGAATAAGAAAGGAGTACAGTTACCTTGGATTGGATAAAAATATAAAATAATTCCCAAATAATATATGAAATCCCAGAAGATTCTAAAATATTCTGAAAAAGCAGACATGAAAGGATAAATTTGACTTATCTCAGAGACAGTTGGATAGAGTCATACTTAAACTAATAGATGAATAGAACTCTGGGTGATGTTCACTGGACTGTTTTATGTGAGAGGTTGCATAAAGTGATCACAATGATTCTTCCTGGCCTAAAATTCTATTAATTTATGTGATAATTGAAATGGTGGGGGGGGAAATGTTTATTTTACAGGAAGTTTGATGAACATCCCAACCCAAAACCTAACACATGACGTGTTATTTTATGATAAAGTGCAAGGTCCAGGTGCCTGTAGGTTAATTAAACTGTCTGTCAAAGAACGATGAAATGATTTGGGATAGGGAAGAAATTGTATCCATTACTGTCATGGTACTTGTCATGACAAGTACATTTAAGATTCATGAAAAGCTAACAAAGTAGGGACCTAAACTTTATTTAAGAAAAAGAAAGAGAGAAAGAGAGAGAAAGAGGGAGGGAGAGAAAGAGAGAGGAAGAGAGAAAGAGAGAAAGAAAGAGAGAAAGGAAGGAAAGAAGGAGGGAAGGAAGAGGAAGAGAGGGAGGAAGGAAGGAAGGAAGTCTGGTTAGATTTGGAACATAAAAAAGGGCACAAATGCAAGATATGCTTCTGCCTGAAAATGAAGGAGGGAAATAGCAAAAACTCTGCTTGCATACAGGAAGTCACAATAGCAGAATATGTCTGTTGTAAAAGAGCTGGCTGAAAGATTGTAAACAAGAGAAAACATTGGGGAGGTATGGAAGGGTGCACATACCAAAGATAGATCAGAAAACATGAATAGCTTATGGATGTGTTACAAGTCCAGTAACCACAGAATCGTAGAATCATAGAGTAATAGAATGGTTTGGGTTGGAAGGAAAATTTAAGATCATCTAGTTCCAACCCCCAGCTGTAGGCAGGGACACAACCTTCTAGACCAAGTTGCTCAAAGCCCCATCCAGCCTGGTCTTGAATGCCTCCAGGGAAGAGACATTCACAGACTTGCTGGGCAACCTGTTCCAGTGTCTCACCACCCTCACAGTAAAGAATTTCTTTCCAATATGGCATTCTTACTTGCCTTCCTCTTTCTTGGGATGCACTGCTTCTGGGCTTGGAGGAGAAGGTCCTTGAGTACTGACCAGCTTTCTTGGGCCCTTCTTCCCTCCAGGGCTTTCTCCCATGTCATCCTGCCAAGCAGTTCCCTGAAGAGTTCAAAGTCTTCTCTCCTCTGAAGTCAGAAGAGAGTAGCAAGTTTGCTATGCACCCTCTTTGATGCCCTAAGGACCTTGAACTCCACTACTTCATGGTCACTGCAGCCAAGGCTGCTCCTGATTTTCACATTACTCACCAGCCCCTCCTCATTGGTGAGGACAACATACAGCATAGCGCCTTTTCTTGTGGGTTCCTGTACCATTTGGAAGAGGAAGTTATCAATGCATTCCAGGAACCTCTTTGATTGCTGGTGCCCTGCAGTGTTGTCCTTCCAACAGATATCAGGGTAGATGAAGTTCCTCATGAGGACCATATTTTGTGAACATGAAGCTGCTCCTGTCTGTTTATAGAGGGCATAATAATAATAATAATAATAATAGTGTAGAACAGTCCATATTCTTCTGATAATACATCACGCATTATTAGGCCTGAAACATTAGGTTCAGGCAAATTAGGAAGTTATCAAGATATGTGCCACCATCTTGGACTGACAAACTTTCACTTTGAACCTCAAGAAGTGGTAAACAAGACACCAGGAAGCTTGACCATTGAGTCATCTTCATCTTTATTCTGAAAGACTTGTGTGAGTCAAAAATTTGGATGATGAAATGAAACGAAAGGATTAAGTCAAGACACAGTCTTAATTTAATACAAAGATTTCACTATAAAGTACTCTTTAAACACCAAAAACAGTGAACATGATTTTACTCTTTGTTGATTTGAAGAAAGTGATTGGTGTCTACTTTGTTTGTATTTTGGGAAAAATATTCATTGAATGTTTGTACTTAGCTTCCTTCTCTCAGATTCACTTAGCTGTTACAGAAATAGCTTATGTTTATCTCCCTGAAGATTCATAGAGTTTGCTTAAATCGCTGAGGATAGGCAATTAAAGAGGCTAATTGTATTGCTGAAAACAATAATTAGGCTTTTTCTGTTTTCTTTGCTTAATGTTTCTTGTTTTGGTCCTCTTGTTGTTGCCAGAGGTGAACAGCAGAGCAGTCAAGCTGTGAATTGCTGGAGTGTTTTAACATCTACCTGATAAGACATATTCTATTTTATCAACTTCTTGATTTGAATAGATGCCATACGATTTCCATATCTCATCACTGAAGTCTCATAATTTATACAGGATAAAAATGAAACCATGGCAAGGTTCTCAGTGATTTGACAATAAATGTGATTAACTTTGGTCTGTATGTGAAATACTAAAGAAAATGATGCCAGTAGCAGGAAAGGGGAAGATGAAGTGCTCTCTGAGTTAATAGCTTCAGTGCGTATTATGTGTATATCAATGTCCACTGACCCAAGCTGTTAAATGAAAACTTGTTTTCACCAATTAATATAGACTATTGTTCTACAAACGAGTCTGTCCTGAAGTATCACTCTGCAAATACATATTTTTAACTGTATGTTACTTCGTGGGGATAGTTCATATTCACGCTTAAAGGACATTAGGAGTATTGCCCTGAAGTTTAGAAACAGATAAATGGAAATTACATTGAGCTGTACATATTAATTTCAATGTGTTGACTTTGTTGGAGTGTCTAACTTTAAGGCTCTAATTTCAAATGTCATCCCATCAGGAATGTAACTAAAGCATACAAATTTAGGAAATCAGAATAACTTTCCAGAAAACTTTCTAGAGAACATGAAGTATGGCATAAAGCCGGATCATATACTATCATAATCTGTATTTTCTTGCTTTTGTATTCAAAGGTCTTCCTCTCAGGGTGAAAATGAAAGTCCACAATAAATACTGTGTGGCCTGAAAAGATTAATTAGGAGAGATGCATACATTTCCCTTAGTTTCTTCTTGTCTTATATTATTGCTTTTTTCAATTAATGATGCTGGAGATCGTTCAGTAATTTTTTTCTTTTTATATATCTTTGCAAGGCTGTTAGAAGACTCAAATAAACCAACTAGTTGGCAACCAAATTGAATGTAAGCCTAGCATGTTTACTGATGAAAGTCTGTAACTTTTTTACCAGTCTAGGGTTTAATTTGTTCCAGTGATGAAAATGGATTGAAACAAAATAAGATTTCACTACACCTCACAGTAACAAAAGGGTCTGGTCCACTAATTTAAAAAGCTTCTGATGGAGGACTTTTTGAAAGTCTGATACTGAATTAGCCTGAGCTAATTCTCCTCCAACTACAAAACTGAAATTTATTCTTTTCTACTCTCATTCCCCTGCTTGTTTTTGCTATTCTTGTTCTCATTAGCAACTCTATAAATCTCAGAAAGATATTTCCAGTCAAGTAAAAGATTAACATCTCTATTGGCTGCTGAAACAGATTTTAGCTGAATTAGCTGAAATAGATATGTTTGGGAAAAATCCTTCTGAAATGCTTGTTACTTTACAAATACTTCTTGTTTCAATATTCGTAAGGAATGGATGTGCTTTGTGGTTAGCAGGCCTTCAAAGACTTTGCAAGAAATGGGAAAATTTATCTTTCATCAAGTTGACTTCACCTTTCCTCCTCAGAATTATGGGTAGCTACTGAAATGTTACCTAAGAGCAAATACTTTCCACCTTTGAATGCTTCTTCCTTAATCACTTTGTGCACGTTTAGCATTTTATATTCCAAGCAGTCCAGCTTTTAAATTTGTATCTAATGCTTAACTTAAGCACAGGTACAGACTGCATTTGCTAGTACTTTAAATGATAATTTTTCACAAGATGGAGACTCTCAATGGGAATTGGCAAGGCTGGATCCAAGTTCCAACAGTAAAAGATGATGGACTCAATCATGAGAGCAAGCTCTTGTTAATCTGCTTTAAAACTCTGTGTACTTCTAAATGGCTTCAGCCATCGTATATTGCTTTTACATGACATGACAATAAGCACAAGAAGCTTAATGGACCTCCGAAGTGTAGTGAGAAGCTATTTATTAGTAGATACATTTTGAAATTGTGATGTAACAATAACTCCCCAAGCCATACGACCACGTGATTGAAGTCACTTTTTGAAAATGAAGCCTAAAGAAACACGGTTTTTACTGAGCTGGGAAGAAACTGCTATTCATAGTTACCCTGTCAGGCATGCATCATTGGAACAGCGAGATTGTAAACTTTACTGTGAAAGACTGCTTCTCTTTGCTTCCAGTAAAAACACTGATCAAAACCATAAATCCTTGTTTTAGACAAGGCTTCAAAATTCAGAAAACATTCAACAGGCAATATAAGAAAGGGTCAATCACAGCAGCTTTCCTTAGCTCACCCATTGAGAACTTGCTACCGAGACTCCCTGCTTCTTATTATTAATGCCAAAATATCAGTTACCCTTACAGCATTCACACAGTTCTAAACATCTTGGCACAACAGGATATTCTGTTATTATTTTCTTCTGTTACAGATTAAATTCTCTTTTCAGCAAAACAGCATAAACTTGCAACATTCATCTTATACGTGCTCAGCTTTGTCATGATTTCATTAAATTAAAAAATGAAACACAGCTAACAAGTAGACAGAGATTATTGGTGAATACTTCTGAAATATTGTATTTAGACTTACTTTTGACCGTAATGTTTAATGTTGGTTTCCAGACACTCTCCCTTTCTTCCTTCACTTTTCTGAGGTACAAAGGAAACTCAGGTGAACACAGACTAACGCACTGCACTCCATCTGTCTTGTTTTAATTAAATCAGAAGCTGTGGAGCAGGGGTAAGATCAGCATGGTCCTGCCTGCAGCCTGAGAAACAAAAGAAGTGACTTGTACAGTATGGAGGGAGACTAATGGGCAAAAGCATTCCTGCATGTAGCAATCTGTGCTCCCTACAATGTTACTCATCATTCTGTCTAACTTCAATAATATTCTTAGCATGAGATGTCTAAGATTAATGAGGCATTTATTCTCCAGTAAGAAGCTATCACAAAGAATACATTTTCCATCAACATTTTTGCAGTTAAATTAATAATACCAATGTTTTGCAAACACGGGATTCAATAGTGGTTTATAGCAGATGATGCTAGTCAGCAAGTCCTTGAGTCTCAAATTATTTTCATAGAAATGTGTTGTTTGAAGCTGTTAGATATGAGATTTAGGGCTAGGTAAAGCTATGACCTGACCCAATATATAAATATATGTATATATTCACTGTATGGATAAAACTTTCTCTTGCTAATAGTTATCTTGAACAGAACTTCCTGTGCATTCTCACCTTGTGTTCTGAGGCTGGTAAATAAACCTCTAAAGTGGTTCCCTATAGAAATAGCTCAAGCACTGATACGATCTCTTCTGGCTTCTCTTCAGTGTATGAAGTAGCATAATGGGAGCTGCAGGTTTAGCACAAAGGCAAGTAACCCTGTCTTCCAGTGCAAATGACCTGCGTAGCTTCTTGGCAACCAATATTTTTTACTGCGGACAAACTTTTTCATAAGCTTTATCAGAGGGAATAGCTGGCTATGATGTGCACCAGACAGAAGGGTAGAACAGACAATATCCTTCTCAGCTGGCCATTAAGAGGATTGAGCAAGCATCAAGGAATCAGTCTCTGAATAAATTCTACTATCTTTCACAAAATTCAGCTACATTCTGACTAATGTCTGGTACAAAATCCTCAAATCTCTTCTCTATGGAACTCTTGGAAACACTGTCATCTGCTCTAGTGGAAGGTTTCACTGCCTATGACAGGGGGTTGGAACTGGATGGTCTTTAAGGTCCCTTTCAACCCAAACTCTTCTATGATCCTATGATCTACTTGATTGTCCTATGACAACCAAGACAGTAGTAACTACTTAAAAGACAAAGTTGCTCTGTTAACATTAGAATTCATTATGTGTCATGAGTTATCTTCAACCACCATAACAGTACCTCTAGCTCCTGAATGTCTTAGCTATAATAATTCTAGTAAGAACCTTTTGATTTCCGCATTATTAACTTCTCAATGGACAAAAGGGACGTTCTTCTTAAATAAATAAATAAATAAATAAATAAATAAATCTATTTTGAAATCTTGTAAGTGCCTTTTTTTCTCTCTAATTTTCCAATTGCTTTACAGAATTAGGCTAAACAAGGAATTATTAGTTTTACTTTAGGGTTTGTTTGAAGCTACTGCTTCTTTTTTTTTCTTGTAGAAAATTCCTGCATGCTGGGGAGCTTCTCCACTTTTTACCTCAGCCAACTGGTCTGGGAAGATATACTGACCCTCCATTCCCCATCAAATGTATCTCTATTTAAAGGACTAAAGAACTTCATGGATGTACAAGTATTTCTTTTCTTCTGTTTATTTGTTATTTCCCCTTTGGATATACATGATATCGCAATTTATTCATTTTCCTCCAGTAGATAGAAAAGTTATTCCTATAGAACGTGAAAGATTGCAGGTAGTGCAATAAGAAAAAACAGTAAAGACCAGACAAATGAATCACACTTTTTTGACTGAAGAGAGAAGTGTTTCCAAGAGACAGCAGAGAAATATCTGTGGCAGAGCAGTATCTAGTATACCTTGAGTCACATATTCATTCTGGATGATCTGAAGACACTGAACACTTCATTCCCCTACAACATTTGTACACATGTTAGTTTTACACCATGAAATCTAATAAACTGCCTTTCATAGAAATTGTATTTTGAATGATTTGAAGTCTGGCTGCCTATCTCTTATTCATACTTTACTGGGTGTTGTCCCAAATACTTCCACTTTCAGGAAAATACACATAGTGAAAAGTGGAACACTATTTTTCTGTAGCACGAACTAACTTAGTCATAGAGAGTGAAGGTTTATTTAACATAAACAATGCGTCTTTCTATTAATCTACATATATTTCAATGGATGGGGAAATGAAGCAGAGAAATATTTGACTATTATCACACAGCTGGTCTATGGAAGAGACAATAATTGCTTTCACTCACTTTCATTCTCAAGATACAACCACAGGATTAGCACTCTAACACATCTGATGTGGCCTCCTCTGTTAGACTCTAATACTAATTTTACAAAAAGAAAAGATTGGGACTCAATGCTTTTTTTTTTTTTTTTCTTTTCCTTAATATTTTGCATTATTATCAACAATTCTAACAAAATCAATAATGTGCATTTTCAATTTATAGTGTAGATGTACCAGCAATTACTATTGGCATATCCCTCAGGAAATCTATCTTTACAAAATATGCAAGAACAAAGACACTCACAAAGCTTGAATATCTAAGCCACAGTTAAAGGAAGAAATGAACTATAAGCAATGTCTCTGCTTTCCCTGTGGAATTTTCAAGTACTTGCATTTGATGGGGCGAAATCAAGTGAGACTGTTTCTGCTATAAAAACAAACATTTACAGATTGACATTTACACAGTTACCAATTTATAAAAAGCCACTTTCATGATATGTTGTGTCTCACTTGTCCTGCTCATCCCTGTAAAACAGAGAACTACTCTGAAGGGGATCAAAAGTTCACTTCAAGGTGAAAGTACCTTTTGCAGAGACTATAACATAAAACTACCCAGAAGGAGAAACGATTGTATTTACAAGAACATTTGAAAATTTTGCTTTTTTTTTTTTTTACCTAGAAAACTGAAAAAGCTTGGAAGTAATGAAGTAGAAAACCATTTTGAAGGAAGATGCTTAGTAGATTAACAATCTATCATATTAAATAGTGTTTTATCCTGCTTCTGTGTTTATTTGTTGTAATGGTTTCTAGTAGATGAACAATTCAGAGCTAAAAGGGCACCTTATGTCTTTTCCCATATCCAGACACATAGAAACAGAACAGTGGAAGTGGCAGTAATCAGGAGAAATGACTGGTCAGCAGAATATCACACAAGAGTGTTTAGTAATTTTATAAGACAGCTCATTAACAGAGACGGGTGGTGCATTTCAGCAATGATGCCATCATAGCAGCTGTGAAACAGTGGGTCAACTCCACTGGTGCAGCTTTTTACAAGTGTAGCATGCAGGCTTTTGTTCATCGTAGATGAAAATGCATAACTAGTTGTGATGACTATGTTGCCAAAAATAGAATTTCGTAGCTGAAAATTTGCTCTATCAAATAGTGTTATTGTACTCTTTGTATCTGTTGTATTTTCTGTGGAAAGAAATATGAGGCATTACTTTTGGAGCAATCTACATACCTGTGTACTTATTTTTAATGAATGAGTTGCAGCCTATGTCTTCCTATGCTCAGACTAAATTTGAGGTAAGGTATTGACACAGCTTTCATGATCTGACTTTGTGAATGAAGCATGGCAGAGTGGAACCAAGCCAAAGAAAAAATGTTTTGAAATTCTAGAAACAAAAAATTGTATAGAAATTACTGACTTCAGATTAAAATACTGAATGAGAATGAAATCTGCTATAGTGAGAGCATATTTCAGGTTTAAGTGTTGTTTTACCTTTCACTCTATCTTAATTTTTAATCCCAAGCCTATCCGGATGGGGTTTTCATAAACATCACTTATTCCTTCAGTTCTCACCATTAGATACTTTCCCAGTTAACTGGGGGGAAAAAATCTCAAATGGAGGTGAACTATTCAGGATGGACACAGTCTAATCAGACAAACACCCTAAATAAGTAGTGGCAGTGCAAATTTTGTTCATGGAACCATGTTACTCCTAACTGCTCTCAGATTTTGATTACTTTCTCCAGCCAGGATTCTTACTAGCTGTTCTGAAATCAAAGAGATTAATAAGCCTTTACCAGATACCTGAAGCTTTTTAATATCTTAATTATGTATTTTCTTTTTCCTCTTTTTGTAGAGTTTATTGATTTTCACTACTCTACTTTTTTCTCCCTGGCAGACACTGGAAATAATGATATTACAATTGATCTAGTATGTTCAAGGCAGACATTAACCATGAAATCCAGTTTTTAATGGAAGATAAATACAATACTAACCACATGGATCTTAGTCCATGTCAGTCTCACATTTTGAATGAGATTCAAAAGAGATGATGAAGCACAGAGCTAGGTATACTAGAGTGCAGTGCTGGCTCTTATGTTAATGGACTCAAGGACTCCAAGTCACAAAAGAATCGATAAGAATAAGACACCTTAAGAACATATATTTGAAGCTGTGCTTTAGCCAAGAAGTTTTCTGATTAATAAGAGAGGGGCAGTCAAGTATATGAAAAGGAAAAGACTTTCCTTGCCCTCTATCACCTTAAAAATGAACAACATATATTCCCATAAAATACTGTAATTGGTGCCTTTCCGGATCTTGAGTTTCTCAATTCTAATAGTAGCAGAGAGAAAGTGACTGTCTGCCTCATAGATATCTTAGAAAGCCAGGGAAGCTTATGGGGAAAAGTAGAAAGGAGTTTTGCTCCAATGATCTCTACTGTGTCCTTCCATTCAATACTAAATAAGTGTCAGGCAATTAGATATGGAACAGTGGATGCGTAAATGATACTGCCTTTCCAATAAATTGCTAATACCTGGATAGTGCTGCATGGCTGGAAACATACTGTTACAATAACTGCAGTACCAATTTCTATTTCTGAATAATAGAGAATATGAAGAAGATCAATGTAGCATTGGAGCCATGAAACAAACAATCTAAGACATGATTCTTTTCCTGTCTGATTTCTTCCTTTCAGAATTGAGACGTATTACATCTAAGCTTTGCAAAAGCAACATGTATTTTCTTCCTTCTTCTTGGCAGAAATTTGTGGTTTCTTTGCAAGCATGATGGTCTCCATAATATTTGATGAAGTGAAATACATGCTTGTTCTTGTAGGGTAAAAGTAAACCTGAAGTTCACTAGAAAACTTATAAAATAATTAAATAGATTTTTTTCTTAATGCATTGACATGTAGAACTTTTATTATAAAAATCTGATCAGAAAAAAAGGGACATCCACACTCCATATCCACACTTATTTGCATTATTTATTTCATTTAGTTCATGTACTATCTTTTACCATCTGTCCCATGGAAAAAAGAGTGCTTTCAAAGAAATTCTGGAATACTAATGGAATTCCCTCAACATCTCCATTCAGCACAGGTGGCATTTTTAGCTCTAAAACTAATTAAAATGCATGCTTTAAAGAAGCACAGTGTTTAATTCAAGCAGATAGGATACACAAGACACCTCTTCAGGGTTTCAGAGGTCACAGCATGAGACTGATTTGGCAAACTTCTAAAATAATTCAGTACTTAAGAGGGAGTGCTGGGAAGTAATACATAGCATGGTGATTTCACACTCATTAGCAAATTGTAAAGTGTCTGTAACTATATGCATTTTTAAAATAATAAATGAAGATAAAGAAGAAACTTCTGCACTTTTTCCTACTTATATATCCTACAGATATTATATGGTTAAAATGCAAGAAACTTACTGTTTAACTGCAAATTAGCAACCAGTCCTATATTTTGAATTTGGCTGCCCTGGTTTGAAGTTTGGCACCTAGTCTTCCACAGTTGGTGGCTGCATTCTTCATAGAATCATAGAAACATAGAATGGTTTGGATTGGAAGGGACCTTTAAGATCATCTAGTTCCAACCTCCTGCTACAGGCAGGGATACCTCCCTGTAGCCCAGGTTGCTCACAGCCCCATCCAGCCTCGCCTGGAATGCTTCCGGGGAGGGGGCATCCACAACCTCACTTGGGAAACTGTTCAGTGTCTCACCACCCTCATAGTAAATAATTTCTTCCTGATATCTAGTCTAAATCTACCCTCTTCTAGTTTAAAGCCATTCCCTCCGTCCTGTCTCTAGATGCCCTTATAAAAAGGGCATAAAAAACCCCCTCCAGGTTTTCTGTAGGCTCCCTCAGGTACTGGAAGGCCCCCCTTTCAGGTACAGGTTTTTTAGGGTAGGAAGGAAGAGGAGGTACCAAACAAAAGGCAAATGAAGGAAATGCTCTTGCAGGACACCTGTTGTAAAATAACTAGAGAGAGTCTAGCATAGAGCTACGAAATTACTAGGTAACAGGAGCATTTCTCATGATGAAGGGCTGAGTGAGGTGAGCCCATTCAGCCTGGAGTTAACTTAGAGATCTTGTCAATGGGTACAAATAACTTAAGGGAGGATGTCAAGAGGATAAGGCTGGACTCTTTTCAGTAGTGCAGAATAACAGGATAAGAGGTAGCAAACACAAACTGAAACACAGGAGGTTAGTCTGAATTTCAGGAAAAACTTTACTGTTGGGGTGATGGAGCACTGGCACAGGCTGTCCGGAGAGCCTGTGGAGTCTCCTTCTCTGGAGATATTCAAAACCTGTCTGCATGCAATCCTGTGCACTATACTTTAGGCGTCCCTGTTTGACCAGAGGTTGGACTTGATGACTTCCAACATCAACCATTCTGTCTGTGTATCTTCTTGCAAAATAAAATGGGTGCTGATGGAGTCTTGCCTACCAAGAAGGGAAAGAGGAGCCCTGACAGGCACTGAGCCCCCTAAGAGTGGTCATTAGATGTGCAAAAACAAAAGGGTGGGCATCCTCATAGTTCTGGAGACCTTGAGTACATACCATCTGCTGCTGCAGTCCTAACCCTAACCCTTCTTCCGTGCTCAAGAAGTGAGAAGTTCAGAAGTGCATAACAACTCGTGTCATCAGTGTATCATCAAGTCATTCACACGGCTATTACAGTGAAGGGATACTTTCTTGTGGGTTCAAATTGGGTTTTATAGGTAAAATATAATGCTTGTAACTAGATGAGAAATGTCTGTTCAGTAATTCTGCTTCTGTGTGCACTCTGAGTTACCTTTAACTAAAAATGGTTAAAGGATTTGCTTTCGCATTATTTTTTCCCTGAGCTGGTTCCATTATGAGAATATTTTGTATGATTTTTAGGACAAACAAAGTGATTAAAAAATCTCTCTCATTTTCTTTCTTTTATTGGTTGTGTTTTAACAGATTTTTTTCAAGAGGTATGAAATTGGACCCAGTAGGTGTTGGGAAGTTTTATTATAACCTGAGAAAAATCTGTCTAATCCTGGGGCTTTACTAGCTTTAAGGAAATTGTCTTACATATTTTCATTAAATCATTAACTGATTGCTGAGTAACTTTTGAGGATATGACAGTCTTGGAAATAATAATAACAATAAAAAATGTAAGCAAAGGTCTAACAGCTTTTGTCTTATTCTAGATCTGTGGATATCTTCAAAGAGCACCCTGGAGTGCTCAATGACATCCTTTACAATCAGGGATGAGAATGTTATTGTTATCCTGTTGAGCAGACACAGGGACAGAGATTCTGCTCAGTATTTATCCCATTTCAGTCTTCTGAAAGCATTCATACAGTTTTCAGAAAATGAGGACTGATTATTATGCAGAAATTAAAGCATAGTCTATTTATTAGGAGATAAAGGCTGCAGTCTAATGACAGGTTTTCAATTCCTATCTCTTTCTCAGGAATTCTGACTAAATGAAGGCCTCTCCACCCAACTGATTTGACTAGACTTTCTTTACGATCGGTCGGGATCTACTCAATAGGGTCAATGAAGCCTTGGGAGCGATTCATCTCATGCTGAAATAGACACTTATTTACAGCCACTCAGATGAATTGCACCCTGTATTCCATTGATCCTATTGACTAGATCTCCTCTGATTATAATGGAAATCTAGAAAACTATCTCTGATTTAGACACCTACTTCTAAGTAAAATAAATCCCACTTTAAATAAATAATTGATCTTCCAGATCAGTCAAGTGGGAAGGTGGGGATTTCACAGATTTTGCTACAGAAAAGAAGAGAAACCTGTGTGTAGATGGAGTTATATCCTTAATTCCCTGTAGTTAATGTTTGATGTGAAATCATCCCATACAGGAGACTGCAACAAAACTTAGCACAAAGGAGGCTGGTGCGATTTACCTGTATGAATGTCACTGCAATGCAAATGATTTGTCCTGCTTACACTGGGAAAAGAAAACAGACCCATGTAAAGCAGAGAGGGGTGGAGGAAAAGTTGTGATTTGAAAATAGCAAGCTTTGGCCAGAAAAAAAAAAAAAAAAAAAAAAAGAGGAAAAGATTTATTATTGATGCATTTTAAAGTCTTTCCTGAGCTGCAGAGAGGGAATGACATTTTACAGAAGCTCTGTGCTGATAAATGAAGTTCAAACTGTGAAGCTAGGTTTCCCCACAGAAAGAGAAACGTGTTCTGTATTATTATATTACACTGTAATAAAAGGGTGTGGTAATATAACTATATTACAGATATAAATATAACAGAAAAAGCGTAAGAAGGCTAAGCAAAAACACAAGAAGAAATATGTGATGGAACAAAAGAGTATGAAGCCAGACACAAATATAGAGAAATTCACTACACTGTAAAAAGAACTATGAGGCATTTAAACAAAGTAAGGAAAAGCATCAATTGTGTAAGAAATGAAGCATGAAAGAATACCAACAGAACAACATTCTTGGATGAAGAACAGAAAATCTGTAAGAAGTATAGGATGGTTGTAATAAATCTGGACATCTAATATCAGATGAGAAGGACAAGCTACAATGATTTGAGACTGGAAGCTGGGAAGATTGTTATAAGGTGAAAGGCACAGAAGGATATCTAGAGGGATTTGCTGCCTAAAAAGCAGCAAACGGCATTACAAAAACCAAAACAGCAATGCAGGAGATTATGACCAATGCTAAGCTATCTGCATAGTGAAGTAGGTGTGTAGAATATCACCGAATATGAAGAAGCAAGGAGTCATCTCATTTCCTGTCAAGAAACATGCATGAAACTGATCTCAGCTATAGAATTAGAGTTAATAACAGTAACCAAGACCTAGAACCTGAGAAAAAGCACAAAGAACCAAAGAACGTAACAAGGTCTGAAGAAATCTCTTAGGACCAGAATCTGCATTTTCCATTTGGAATCTCTTGCAGACTCAAATCTTTTGGAGGTCCAATAGTGGATAATACTGTAAAATTCAGTTTACAGAATCAGGAGCCCCATTTTCATCACAAGAGAAAAAAAGAAAGCCTTTCTAACCTCTTAAAGCTATTTTAAACACTGAAGGTCTTTTTAGGAATTGAAATGTGTTTGTTCACCTATCAGTGTTTGCAGCAGTAAACACGATGTCAATTAGCCTTGCTAATGTGAAATCGTTATTGGATCCTGGACGGGAGAAAGAGTTCATCAGCTCAAATATACTTTGAGTGTATTGCAATGTATCCTACTGTTGGGTAAGAGAAATCTTGTTTGACTAATTAGTATTTGTTTGGAACCTTTCATACTTAGGTAAAGGTTTTTGAAGTCTTCACTATTATTTTGAGATATTTTATAGGCGTAAAGGTCAATTGAAGTTCATCTTTGAAGGTTAGTTACCCAGTTCCTTTTCACACACCTAAAATGCACCATCTTAAATAAAAAAAATGTTAATAATCTAGGGGCGTATGCAAATGCCAACTTTACAGTATGAAATCAAGACTTTAGTAACTAGTTGACTGCATTCATTCCAAGATTTCAAATAGCCTGATACTACGCTACTGAACTTTATTCAGTAACTATTTTTGTGTCATATTTTGTCAGTGGGATACCAACTAGCTCCATAGATGAGATACTAGACAGTTGTTCTAAGACATGAAAAAATCAGAATAACAACAACAAAAAAAAAGTGTTTGCCTAAAGAATTTTAAAATTGAATGCTAATAAATCCACAATTTTCTAATGAAACTGAGCACAAGTACTGGGGAAAAAAAAAAAAAAACCTCAAAAACAGTTATTATCACTAGGGCTGTTACAGAAAAACTGATAATGAAGCCACTTATGCACTGAAAAGGTAAAATGAAATCAGTGCTGATTTGCATTAATATACTAGACTGTAAACCTGTAAACTGCCATCGCTCAGACAGTTTCACCTATGGATCAACCAGTCTTTCCATGGATACTGGGCAGATATCCATGTCGGTAAACTCTTAAATAAATGGATAATGGTAGTAATTATGTAGGTTTGATTCAACAACCAAAAGTGCAGCATCTAAATTTAAAATAAAAAGAAAATAAACTAAAATTTTGGTTCAGTTTGATAGCCTATACTATGTTCTTACTGAAAGAATTTCTGCAAAGCTGTTAGAAAGCATTTCAGTACAACATCCTTCCCGACTGCAGACAAGATGTTGATAGAATAATAATGGTAGAGTCATTAGAAGTGCAACTACCAGTCACCAGTTTCCTCTTCTCTGAGCCCTGGGATCAGTGCTCCCCCTTGTGAGGAACTCCGTGTGGATGCCTGATTTCAACACGTTGCTTACATTCCCATGTTCTGGTTTCTTTAGGCTTCCAGCAGTTAAGAGAAAAAAATCCCTTGCTTCCTGTGTTCCTCTGGGAACTTCCACAGTACTCTTTTTTTTTTTTTTTTCCTCCTTGTTTCTTTTTTCCTTCCTAAGACCTCATATCTGCAAGATGCCCTTAAGTTACATCTCTATTTGAATGGCTTACCTTCCCAGCATTATTAGCTAGTCCCTTTGGATACCAAACACGAGTGATATCAATCACTGAACCATTAAAGCCAAGGATGATTGAAATCCTTATCCCCAGCCACATCACTACTGCCCATTTTTAATGGTATGGACATAACTGCCATTCTTCCAATCATTTAAATTTCTAACACATATTTCACATTTGATTTAATAAATGCAAACTATTTCCTACTTTCCTTGCATTCTCTCTAAATGCATTATTAACCATTACCTGCCCATCCACACAGCTTCTTGCTGAGCACTCTGCTTACTGAGCATAAAACAAACACAGCCTTGCATTGCTATGAAATCTGTAGAGTGTTTCCCTTCCATTTGGTCACGTGCTGCTCTGTTAATAGTTTGTTTATGGCTCCTTTTCACTATCAAATTCATGCTATTTACTTTGTGCTCATAACCTAATCCCCCTTTATCTCTCCTTCAGAAACCAGAGATTTTCTGTTGCTTCTAATCATCTGCTGATAATATCCTCTGTCATCCACTTGATTCTTTCTCAAGCAGTTATTTCCATGGTGTTCATTCTTGGATGAAACATTCTAAAATAACATCACTATTTTCCTTTAAGTTCTTTCTCCAAATTTGTCTTTTAACATTTTATTTATAAAAATGCTTATGCTTCCTGTAAATAACTGCAATAATAATTAGATTTTTGCATAATAATTAGATTTTTGAATAACATGAAATATAATATATATAATATATTATTACTTCCTTTTCTTCCTATAGAATTAATTTTCTTTTTTTTTCTTGTCCTCTGAGTACACTTCATGTGTTTTTACGCAGCATGCTTTTGACTAGTGTTTGTAGACCACTTCACACATTGGGTTCAGTCTTCTAGTTTCTGGGTCTTGCTACAATATGAATATAACTGAAGGAATAATAACTACATGCAGGTTTCTCACAACTTTTACACTTATCCTTTTTAATACATGCACTAACCATACCATCTGTTCAATTTTCATAGCAATTGAGTAAGTATAATGTGGTATATGGTTCTCCCCTCAACAATGTTGTTATCACCACCAATGTAATGTAAACGGAAGCACGAAGACATGAAGGATAAAATTCAAGTGACCTATTTTTGAGCCTAGCACAGTACTTAGGTGTAATGTAAATCCTAGTCATAGTATCATAGACTCATAGACTATCTTGAGTTGGAAGGACCCAGAAGGATCATGGAGCCTAACTCCTGGCTCAACACCCTCTGGTGGAGAATCCCTAAAAGCCAGTCTAACCTTTCCCTAATGCAGTTCCCAGTCATTTCCTTGTGTCCTGTCACTGCTCGCAATGAGGTTACTGCACTGAGGTTGCACCTCAGCCTTCTCTGAGATGGACAAACAAACAAAAAAATCCACCCATCTTCTCCCCTAGACCTTGTTTGGACACTCTCTAACAATTTTATACCCTTCTTGTACTGTGCTGCCCACAACTGCACATAGCAGTCAAGGTGAGGCTGCACCAGAGTGGAGCAGAGTGAGAAAAGTCTAAGGAAAGCAATTTCACTGATCAACACTGCAGGACCATACTCAAATGTTCTGTGAATACCTTTGTCTTGGACCAAACAAATCTACACATGCTCATGCACTTACATACTATATTGAAGAACTAGGTACTAAGCACAACCATGACCCATAGAGATACCTTATTCATTTGGAGAGATTCCATAAGTATAATTCCATCCCTGGAGTGGCCTAGCCTGCATGTTGTACTCCTGCTTTCATGAATGTAAAGTAAGTATGCTTTCGGAAGCAAACCATACAATGACCTTATTTGTTTCCTCTCCACAACAGTGGCCTAGAGGAATGGGCAAGACTTGCAGCATTGTGTAATAATCCAGAAGCTATCACCTCATCATAAGGGCATTCAAACCTAGATATTCTGCTTCCCAGAAGTACATTGTTGAGCAACAGAATTAGTTCAAGGAAAGAGAGAATGAAGAGAAGTTTGCATGTGGGCAGACCTGAATCTGGGAACACAAGTCCTGGGGTTAGAAAATAACTCTATCTCCAAATCAAGAAGGAACTGTTTGTCTTGGACTGCAAGAAGGAGCCCTTAAGATGAACTCATCAGACTGTGACCTCTATTTGAATGAACTCAGGAAAAAATGTAATATGTAGACTCAATTCTGAAGATTTGTTAACTTCGAAGAAGCATGAACTGAAATCTTCGTTTCAGTTTATATTCCTTTTTTCCCTCAGGATTCACTGTGATCCTTCTGCAGTGAAAAACTGTATTTCAGTAAACAATATTGGGGTTGTGGCTGTTATTTCACAGAAGACCCCTCTTGCAGAAAGAGCTTTGGAGAATATTGGGCTATTTTTTTAAGCCCCTTTGACAGTCTACTGTGCTGAGTCAAAAGATTTCAAGGTACATTAACAAAAGACTGTCCGTGCCATAAGTACCCATTTCGTTTCAAAATAACAATAGCTGATATTAAAATATATATATAACTTAACCCAGCTCTTTTATTTATTACTGTTATTATTTATTTAGACGACCCCTCAAGCAAATCCAGATAGAGGCTGATAGGATGGGATCTGTGGGAACAGGAAGAGTTTCAATTTTGCTTTGAATTCAACATAATTGAGACTGTGGCATTTGAAAATGTGCAGTCTGCAGATTAGATCATGTAGTTTCACAACCATTACTGCCTCTCTTCCTCACAGTGCACAATGTGCTTTGCCTCATACACACACTCTATTTCGTTCTAGAGATAATCAAGGGCAAAATTTAGAACCTAGGGAAAAGGTTTTTTCACAGCATGTGAATTGCATCTTTAGTCTTTGCATGCCAGAAGATTCTTCAATTTGCTCCACGGAGATCAGTTTTCTGCATTATTCTGGCATTCTTCTAAGCATGCCTTCTCCTTTGCAGGAAGAAGAAATTTCTATTACTATGCTCTCAATCCATTACTCTGTTAACTCTGCAATGTAGTTAAGCTGAGTGAGGTTAAAAATGGGAAAATTATCTTTTTTTTTTTTCTTTTTATCTATCACTGAATTGATGAGTTTTGATTTATCATCATTAGAATCATAGAATCATAGAATCACCACAGTTGGAAAAGACCTCGAAGATCATCCAGTCCAACTGTATGTACATCTACCACCAATATTTCCCCACTAACCCATGTCCCTTAGTACCACATCTAAACACTTACTGAACATCTCTAGGGACAGTGACTCAACCACCTCCCTGGGCAGCCCATTCCAGGGCCTGACCACTATTTCAGAAAATAATATTGTCTTATATTATACTAATAGAAGAATATCATACTTTATGAATAATGTCTTGCCTCTGTAAACTTTACTGAAACATGGTGTCTTATCCCTCTCTCTGAATTTCATACAATTTTATGACTGCGTGTACTGTTTTTAACTTTCTGGGGCTTTGCATACTTGCCATACTAAAGCTTCAGTAGTCTACTATTATATCACAATATTCAACTTTTTAAAGTGAGCATTTGTACTTGAGTATCTGTCCAGAACACAAGGACTTTAAATTCACAACATGCTAGAAAAAAACCCACTCTCAAATGAACTTTATTCTCTAGCACATGAGTGTCCAACCTTTTGGCTTGCCTGGGCTGCACTGAGTGAATAAGAATTATGTTTGGCCATATACACAAAGTTTGCTCCGAAAGTAATGCCTCCTATTTATTTCCATGGAAACTACAGCTGAAACAAAGAGCATAATAACACTGATAGATCAAAATCTCAGCTACAAAACACTATTTTTCAACACGGCCACCACTATTAGTTATGCACTTTTGCTAGTGATAAACAAGAGCTGCATGCCACGCTCATAAAAATCTGCACCAGTGGAGGTGACCCACTGTCGCTGTTACCACTGCTGAAACACACCACTCACCACCTCACTGTGCTCACAGCCACTGTTTGGCATCTGTAAGCATTCAGCAAGCATCAGTGAATATCTATGGGTAACATTTTTCCACATAGAAGAATTCAGTTCCACACCTTTGCTTCATCTGCACTTCCAGGTCAGACATCATTCTGTTAGACTGCCCCTCTGCTGCCATCTATCACACAGCAGCACCATGTAATGGGATATTGGTGTAAAGGTTCAACCTCTACTGCCATACCACCATTGTCTGCCCTGGGCCAATGTAATAAAACAGGAGACATTACTTTCGGAACAGCCCTCATAAGAAATATACTATAGTTCATGTATGTAAGTAACAAATCTTATTTTAATCTTTAATATCTTTAAATAAAAAATAAAAAATAAAAAAAAAAAAGAGAGAGCAACAACAACAACAACAACAACAACAACAACAAAACCACAAAAACCCAGAGGGATATGTGACCTTGTTTTTGTGAAACTAGTGCATCAGTATATGGTTTGATGTCAGTGGTTGCAATTCTTAGTGAATATTGAAAGCGTTCATCAGAGATCTTTGATGAAATGTTACTCTTCCTCTTCTTCATCCTTGAAAATAATTGGTCAAGAATGTGCGTACTGCCAAAAAGCGATGACAAGAATAAGGCATGATTGTGAAGAGAGGAATGTTTTTCTCTGGTAAGATAGGGCTTATAGAAGTAATGATACATGGTTAGATTTTTGAGTTGAACATCTGATTGCAACTCTATACATTCTATTTGAAAATTCCAGGTAATCTATTTATGTCAAGTGAAAATGGAGTTGCAAATATAGGAAAAAAAAAAAAAAAAATGACTTTTTGGTAATCTTGAAACCTGTTCTACAAATTCCTTTATCAACACAGAAAGCACGATGATATTTTTTGCTGTTCACAAGACTGTGTTCAGCCAATGAATCAAATTGCATACAACTGTTTGCTACAACTTGAGCTGGCACTGCACTGCTTGCCCTGGTTGCAGCTCAGACAGCGCAAATAGCGCATCGACGTTAGGCTATTGCTGAGTGGTGGGTGCAATCCCAGGGCTGGTCTGGGCCAGTCGGTGGGGCAGAGCTGCAGTGGCAGCAGGGGCGGGGGGCACATGGCATGGGGCAGGCACCAGGCCACATTGCAGGCTGTGCCAGGCTGCATGAAGCCTGCAGGTAGCAGGTTGGATGTACTTTCTCTAGTGTTTCTCTATTGTCAGTCTCTACTTGCTCCGTTTCATTAGATCATATGATAACATTCTCATTTTTTTCCTTAAAATTGAGCATATACTTACAGCAGTGCAATGTGAATTTTAAAAGCCTCCAAATTAGAATAGTAGTTTTATACCCCTTTTGCCTAACTGAGCTCATCTGAAAGCTGTCCGATAGCCCATACAACAGCACAGCATTCCTGCTCATAGCAGCAGCACTGCTTGCCTTATGATGAGCAGGGAATTTAAGTTGCTTGTGGCTACATGTGTATCATAAACAACATATGGATGTGCTTGCTTCCTGGTCTTGTGGACTAATAGGCCAGGTCTGTGTACATTCATAATCTCAAATTCTCTAAAAGAAATTGGCTATATCCAAATCACTTAATGAGAATTATCTTTTGGCTGTGTTAACTCCCAAACCATGCCTGAGAATTTGAGGAAAGGCAGTAGAAAGAACATGGCACTGTCTCGCTCTGATTATCAGAGTGAGAGGAGGTTCTTTGATATTTGTATACTTGATATGAGATTAAGAAACAACAGTTCAAATATTGGTCTGATCAGTTTATTACAAGTCTTAGTCACTAAGGGAAATGGGGAAGGGAACATGGGTGATACTAAAGATAGAAAATAAAAGCAAGAAGTCTTTGTAGGAAGCAAGAGGGAGATAGTCACCACCATGGATTCCAGCTGTTGCTCATAGTTCAGACGTTGACTTTCAGCATCCTGTTTTTCACAGGATACAACGGTATCATTCCCCAGTTCTCCTATACCAAGCTGGAGTTTTTGGTCACAGGCCAGATCTTCCACCAGTAAATAGTCCTGAGCACTGTCTTCCGAAGGCAAACGGCTCCAAAGAAATGCTTTCAAATGTAAAATCGTCCACAAAGTGAAGTTGATGGCCACAAGGCAACACCCACCTCTCATCTCCTTTATTGTTGCTGTCGACTTTTTGTCATCTAGTTGTGTTTCTTATAGCTTTCTGACTTAATTTCTGTTTTGCTAATTGATCAGAAAAGCTGTGTTAAATACATCATGTATTTAGCTGGTGGGTTTTCTTAGTGGATTTTCCTCTCAGGTTTTATTAGTACTTTGCTTAACCTGCTCAACATGCAAAAATTCTTCATCCCATCATCACTTTTATTTGTGCAGTGTAGTTGTCTCCCTAAATGCTGATCCATGCCTTTACTTGTCCATTTGAGGTTTTCTGTATGCATTTCAATAGTCCAAAGAAATCGAAACAGCAGTAGTCAATTAACATCTCTTTAATTCCAAACTTGCATTACCCTGTCAGAAATGAATCACAAAAGAGTTAAATAGCAAAATAAGATGAAATCTTTGCTGATCATGCTGGGATTATTTGTAAACTAAATTGAGTCTCCACCAGCTGTCTATTGCCAGAATAACACCCACCAATATTCACAGAAAAGAGCTCTCTCACAGAAGTGATACTTCACAATACTAACCTTGTGAGAAAGTATGAAAATCTAACATTTGTATACTTTTTTCACCCTAAAGCCCTACAAATTCACATATTCTAATAGAAACTAAATTCTTAGTTTGTATTAAAACTCACATGTATAAGTAGAAGTTCAGAACTGCCCAGATTCTAGTGACTTACATTAACTTTATGATTTATTTAAACTGCTTAATTCTGAAGAATCAGTATACAAACATAAACATTTTCAAAGCAAGTTAGCAAATTCAGCCACAGAGCTTCCAATGGAAGATGTATGACTAAAGCATCTTGAGACATAGCTCTAAAATCAAGATACGGAATTTGACTGCAGTAGGGTAAATAAGTGTTGGGTCTAAAAGGAAAAAAATCTAGATTCAAGCTTGCTAATACAGTGACAGCAAACTTTTGGCAAGTCACATACCATTACATCCTTATTGTTTTCTCATTTTTGTCCCTAGTATTTTATAGACTTCGTCTATAATCTCGTAATGCCTCTTCACCTTAAATACTAGATGACAACTACCATCCAGCAGCAACATCGGCAGCAGTTCCTACATTTGTAAATCAAGCTTACTCATGTGCCTGTAACAGTATCTTATCTTTCTATCATAAGTACCACAAGTTGTAAGCACTCACATTAATCATATTTGTCATTATTTCCATAAATGGAAAATAAAATCCAAAACTAATTCCAATGAGTCTGAACTGGGTAATGAATGTTCAGAACATTAAACTGATTCTGGAAAATATTTTTTTTTCAGAGATTTTTACTTTAAATATCAGCCTGTTTTAAAAAGTGCTGATTTTTAGGGTGTTCAAAGAATAGATCCACATCTAAAGGCTTGTGGTTCAGACTTGTCTCTAATTAAGAAGTGTCCTGAAGTGAACAAAGGGCCACACAGCAGGAAATATATGCTTGCAGACACCAATTCACACCTGTTAAATGATTAGTTTGCAGACATTACCAGATGTGCTATTTATCTGTTGATCAGAGTAATTGAAATGAATTGCTCTGAATCAGTCAGGTGAAATTGTTCCAGCTAAGTAGATGTTCTGTTTCTCCTTTGTTTTCTTATGAAAGGGATGGAGCCGATCTTTAGCATCCTTCTCTATTCTTGATATAATACTTCCAAAGAGAACTACCTTCTTCTGAGGAAATTTTTTTTTTTAAAAAAAATGAAAATAGTATAAACAGTCAGTATAGCTGTATAGAATATTTTTCTTAGGTCTGATCAGTTCACAAAGACATTGGTTTGTGATAGGAACAGGCCACAGTTTTCTTCACTTATCTAAAAGTCTACATTTAGATACCTTCAAGGTAAAAATGTGAAACTCTATCAGTGGAGGACTGTAAACATTTAGAACTCACTGCCAAAGCAATACAGTGGTAGCAAGCAGTATCAGCACCCACACAAACTGATTAAGCAAGTGATAAAAACTTCATGGGAGTAGAAAGAGAGATTACAAAGGAAATAGTTGGATACGGAGGCACACGACTGATCTGAACCACACAGTCTTTTCTGTTTCCATGCTGTTATCTTGGCATGGCATGTTATCAACTTTACTTCCTTTCCAAGCAACCTAAAATGAGATACAGGATCAAAACCTCTGTAAGTAATGACCTGTGGTCAAAGGACAACAAAGCAAATAGGGGGAAGAACCCTCTGGACTTTTCTGTTGCCTGTGGCTACAAGACAGACCATCACAAAATCAGCATGCATCTCCTCTTGTAAAGGTTTTAGCAAGGAGGACCAGGTAGGCTGAATTGTCTGTATTATCCAGGTAAACACAAAAAGGATGCCATTAAATATAGCTTAGACACAATTCCATTGGCTTAAATTCTTTGTAAGGATTACTTTTAGTGCAAGGTTTATTTTACTTCTCTAGATCTGTCTATGTTTTTGATTTAGACTGTGGCAATTTTTTTAGTTTATTTTTTTAGCTTTTTGCAATTGGATATTTTCTCTACTGTTCAGATAATTGTCTGGTCAGATTTAACAGCTGCTTTAAATCATAGAATCATAGAATGGTTTGGATTGGAAAGGACTTTTAAGGTCATCTAGTTCCAGTCCCCCTGACGTAGGCAGGGACACCTCCCTCTGGACCAGGTTGCTCACAGCCCCATCCAGCCTCGCCTGGAATGCTTCCAGGGAGGGGGCATCCACAGCCTCACTTTGGAAACTTTTCAGTGTCTCACCACCCTCATAGTAAATAATTTCTTCCTGATATCTAGTCTAAATCTACCCTCTTCTAGTTTAAAGCCATTCCCTCCATCCTGTCTCTACATGCCCTTATAAAAAGTCCTCCCCAGCTTTCCTGTAGGCCCCCTTCAGGTACTGGAAGTCTGCTAAAAGACCCCCCAGAGCCTTCTCTTCTCCAGGCTGAAGAGCCCCAGTTCTCCAGCACAACCTGAAGTGAAGTAAATTCTGGCCCTGGACTACCAAGAAAAAAAGGAAAAAGAGAAATCTTATTGGAGAGATTAGAGAACTAGCACTAAGAATGGACCAGAAACAGAGGAAATAGAAGGCTTTCAAACTATGGTTTCCTGTAGATTTTCTCAGGTACTCTGTGCACACTGAAAGTTCTAGCTGCAGTCATGATGGTAATAACTTCTAGTTCAGTTTCCTACAACCTCTCACCAGAAATACTTTTGTCGTTCTATTTCTAGACTTACAACCCCACATCTGCGATTGAATTTCCCTCAGGCTCATGACCCCATGTCTTACATGGGGTCACAACACATCATCTGGGAGGGTCACTGTTCCTATCTGAACTAGAACAAAAAAAAGTTTGCTCTCAATTTCAGTGTATTTTATCCCAGAATACTGCACCACCAGCACTATTTATGTGTTACTTAATGATCTCCATTGTACTAGTGGGAAGCTGAAGCTCATGTGACTTGTTTAAGCTCTTATGCAGCAAGAGTGTCAGAGCTGGAAGAGGAGCAGAAATCTCCTAGCTCCCTGCACAGTATGCTGTCCACTGGACCATGAGCAATAGTTGGCAGATATAACGAACAGCATTCAGCTTTTCGCTTGTGAAGGCTTATTAAAAATTCTAATGATTTGTGGTTTTGTCCCAGGTTATTTATCTTATTTCCACTCTCTCTGTGAATGCTGGGAGGAGGTAGTCAGCATCATTACACCCCAGACAATTGAGTTGATTGCTATTTTCATAACAGTATTTGAGAACAGAGTTGTGCAATTTTCAGCAGGCAACAGAACAGAAGAAAAAAGTGAGTGCTCTAAATAGAATTACTACAGTGCTGCTTGCAAAATGTTCTTCATTAACCCTTAATAAACAGCCCATGCCCAGCTATTGGCATAACTGTATCCATTTAAGTTGGCAGCTTTCCATCCCTAGGCTTTGCCACCCAGGACATTTCTCCCATTCCTCATTCTATGTTTCTTTTTTGTTAATAGGACTGTGAGGAGTTGTTCCCTGAGCTGTGCACACATCTCTTTTCCCTCTGGCATGATGTTTTCACTCATAAGTTCATTTTTCCTTTTCTATATACTTCCTTTCTCTCTGTTTTTCACCGCACTTTTCTTTTAGTGGTACATTACACCATAGTATTCATAGCATTATTAAAACTGCTGATTAGAAGAAGAACTAAAAGCATATAATTTGAAAAAGGCCACTGTCTTTTGTTAAGTTTAGAAATTCCAGTATTCCTTACCAGTGTTTGAACAAACTTTCTTTCTAAGCTCACCGCTGATACTGTTTCCATAACCAACTTAATCAGTTCACCCACTGTCTTCTTAGAGTTGCCCTCAAAACTACAAGGGCTGCTCCACAAGTAACGCATCCTTTTTTATTACATTTTCTTACGATGTCAGTGCTCACTTCAGTGCCTTGGTGTCCTGGTATTCACTATTCATTTTCCCACAGAAGAAAGCATCTCTTTTTACAGTTTTACTGATCTATGATATATATGAGAATGAAACCTTCCCTTCCTCTACCAATGCTTTTTTCCCAGATCTTGAAATCATTGCCTTTTTTTTTTTTTTTCCAAAAAGCATCCAAACACAAATAAATTCCTGCTTGAGTTTTATTACGCTTCTTGAGATGGCATAACAGTTTCTATGGATGTATTCCTGCTTTGGAAGTCTGTTCATTTTATTTTCCACTCCTACACAACACTTGTTTTATGCCTTCGGGAAGTGTCCCTGGTTCTTAGGCCCCCTTCCCTCCCTCCTCAAACAATTAGCATCTTTATTCGCTGCCTGCTAATTTTATATTCTGCAAATAATAGTCTCCTACAAAACATTAAGAACAAACTGTTTCTCCTTCCCTCCAAAACCCTTAGCAGTATAATTTTTGTCCAGTGTCACTTTATCTATGACTAAGGGCAATCTTCCACCATTTCACTAAGTACATGAAAAAAACATGCTATAATTAAAGTGTGTACTCAGTCTCTAAAAACTTTTAAAATGTCATTGTTTTATTAGTTCGTAGCATTTTACAGAATTCATAATTTGATACTATATATTTTTTTAATATTCACTGTACTGTGGGTGATTTGGTACTATTTTGGTAACTCTTTAGTGTCACAGATTTGCATCACAGTTCATACTAGAAATCACCCAAATGAGCTCAGTGCTGAAGCTGTCTCTGAAGCTGAGAATACCTGACCTCTTTCACTTATAAGAAGGGCAGAGATCAGGCCCCCTGTCCTACATTATTCTCAGAGGACTCCTCATTACTTTGTGTTATACTCATTACCATCATTACTGGCTATTCTGCCACACTAGCTACCTAAAATTATCTCTAAATAACCCTTCATTCAAAATATCCCAAATCCAAGTGCTTAAAAATGTGAGTGATTTAAAATTATGACTTATTTAACTAGAGGCATGTGAGACCATGTATGCTACAGTCTAAATCAAGCTCTGATTCAATTACTGCTCTTCCAGTCAAATACACTGCATTCACTATATGCTATACACATATTGTTAGGTTATGTGAAACAGCTCATCTGCACATCCAAAAAGGTGTTCACAGAGGCAATGGCAGGAGAGGAAGCCCAAATAATATGCCTCTCTGTTACTCTCCAGGCCCATCAGAGGAGCCATCAGCTCATCAAAGGCCCATTTTCACAAGCCCAGAGAAGCAGATGGACACATAATGGCATGTAGGAACACAAATTACAGATTCCACAGAAATGACCACACACTGGGCCCCTGCAAGGGCTGCACTAGTAGAGGCATAACCTCCAGTGTCCATTGGTGAAGTCCACCACTATGAGTCATCAGGAGCAGTTTTCCAAACCAGTTTTGTCAGATTAAGGGATTTGCTGTCTAGAGGTGGGATATATTATAAAGGTGCAGGGACAAGAAGTTCTGAATTATACAGAATTTATTATGGGATCTTTAGGGAAGGAAGCAAAGGTGAGGTAAGGGAGGAATTTTAGGAGGAATAGAGTGGGAAAATAGAGGAGTAAGGATATAAAAGGGTCCCATCATATGTAAATTGTTTGCTGCTCAGCATGTAAGGTCATGTTCTGTGTCTAATCAGTGCAGTCTTTATTGTCTTCATATTGAATTCCTTTCAAATATATTCCTGGGTGAGGAACACTGTTCTGTTTGCATATGCATATGGGGATCTGAGTGGTCTGAGTGAAACAACTGCAGTTAGATCAGGAGTCAGATAGCCCAGGTGTCCATGATGTCAGCAAGTGGAGCTAGCACAAGTGTGCAAGCACCAGCAAAGATCAACACGGACTAGCCAGTGAGTAAGAGATGTGACTTTGGAGGCAGGGAGGTATGTGGACCTTTAAGGACAGGCTTTGAGTATGAGACTGCTTGTGTACCTCTAGAGGCAATAGCACAGGGGTGTCAGCAATGGGGACCTGGGAAGTCCTGTTTATCTGAGCACGTGTATGGTCTATGCTGGGGGGGCTGCAGGCTGCGTGGTCATGTGCTCGGGTGCCAGCACCTAGGGAGCCTGGGATTCAGGAGACATACTTCTACTAGACATAAAAAGTGTCTGAGTCCAGCTACTGAAGGGTTCCATCTTCCATCAGTCATACTTGTGTATATATGTATATCTTCACATAGATGAATGTACATAGTGGACTTCTATTCTACCAATCCAGAAAGGGAAGAAAGATGGGGCTGATGGTGTTGCCTGTGTTTGTGTGAATACTCTGAGTGCCTCTCTGTGACCTGTGTGGCCAGGCCACACATGTATATATTCATATATATTCATATATGTTTATATTTTTAGATGTACATACGTCACTCTGAAAGTAATGCCTCCTATTTATTTTCAAGGAAAATACAACTGATAGAAAGAGCACAATGACACTATTTGAGAGAGAAAACTCACAGCTACAAAACATTATTTTTCAACATAGACACCACCATTAGCTGTTCATTTTTGCCAGCAGCGAACAAGAGCCTGCATGCTGCACTTGTAAAAATCAACATCAGTGGAGATGACCCATTATTTCACCGCTGCTATTATGGCATCGTTACTAGGAAAATGTAATCACTGCTGAAATGCACCATCCACTGCCTCAGTGGGCCAACATCCACTGTTTGGTCTCCATAAACATTCAGGAAGCATCAGTAAATTACAAGGGGTGCCATTTTTATCTCGTGGAAGAATTCAGTGACACACCTTTGCTTCATATACACTTCCATATCAGATGCCATTTCATAAGACTGCCTTTCTGCTTCCATCTGTCACACAGCAACAGAACGTAACAGAACATTAGGAAGAGTTAGGTAATGTTGAGGGGTTGATGGTTAGGACCATGACTAGGTCCTATGGCCATGGACCATGACCATTGTTAAGCTCATAACTTGTTGTATTAACCATTATGTTACATTTTAGTTAGAGATAATAACAAAAATTTGAACAAGGAAGGAAGCATGATTGCTTCCTTCCTTTCACACCAATTTAGGTTTCCTTTTAGTCACAAAATTGTGCTTTTTGCTGTCTTTCTATAACCACAAGAGCTGGAGTATACGCATATTTTAATGCAGACTGAGCTTCTCCCATAATCTCATAATTCCAGGAGGATTTAACATAATTCTCAGTGATTATTTCCAATGCCTGTCTTTGCAGGTAGTCATTGATTTCTTGAGCTTCAGCAGAGTGAAATTGAGGTCTAGCCTACACTAGTAAAAGGTTTACTGGAATAGATATATCTCTCAGTGCAGCTAATGCCAGCAAGCACTCACTGTGGATGCAGTTCTATTGTAGGGGAGAAAAGTAAAAAGATTTCATCCAGCTTTTTGTCTTGGGAACTATAACTAGGCTTTTTGCTAGCATTGAGGTGTTATTCAAAATTTCACTCCTAAATGATAACGGTAAGTTTTATTCATAAGTCTAGCTTGTTTTTTCTTATTCTCTCCATTTCCCATATGGATCTGGTAAACAACGAGAGCTGACAAGTTGCTTTTAAATCTGCAGAAAGCAAAGCAGCAGTGTTCTTTGCATCCAGTCAGAGAAGACAAGTAGAAATATGATTTAGCCTTGGCCTGAGTGTGGAAAGCTTTCTCTAGAAGCATACCACCAGGAAATCTTAGATTTTGAAGATAAATGTATGGCTTATGTACCTTGGGAAGTTGGGCAGAATACTCAGGTGTCTTTTTTTTTCTCACTGTATGAGGCAGCATTGTGACAGGGAATATGATGAGGGCATAGTGGTTGATGTAAAGACAATCTACAGCTCAAGACTGCATCTGTGCAGCTGTGCCCCTTGGAGGAAGGAATCCTTTTATACAATACTAGGACCAGTAGCACAATGGTGTGACCTCTCCATCTCTATGTTTCTAAATGTGAAGAGACCAGAGGGTAAGAATCATAGAATCATCGAATCACAAGGTTGGAAAGGACCTACAAGATCATCTAGTCCAACTGTCCTCCCATTACCATTGCTACCACAAGCTACTAAACCTCTTGAACACTGCCAGGGACGGCGAGTCCACCACCTCCCTGGGCAGCCATTCCAGTGCCTGACCACTCTCTGAGAGAAAAAGCTTTTCCTTATGTCTAACCTAAACCTCCTCTGGTACAACTTGCGGCCATTTCCTCGGGTCCTGTTTGTTGCCTGGGAGAAGAGGCCAAACCCTCTTCACAACCTCCCTTCCGGAAGTTGTAGAGTGCAATGGGGTCTCCCCTGAGCCTCCTCTTCTCCAGACTAAACAATCCCAGCTCCCTCAGCCGCTCCTCATAAGATTTGTGCTCCAGACCCCTCACCAGTTTCGTTGCCCTTCTCTGGACACGCTCCAGGGCCTCAATGTCTTTCTTGTAGGGAGGGGCCCAAAACTGAACACAATACTTGAGGTGCGGCCTCACCAGTGCTGAGTACAGGGGGATGATTACCTCCCTGCTCCTGCTGGCCACACTGTTTCTAATGCAGGCCAGGATGCCGTTGGCCCTCTTGGCCACCTGGGCACACTGTCGGCTCATGTTCAGCCGAGCATCAACCAACACCCCCAGGTCCCTTTCCTCTTCACAGTCATCCAGCCACTCAGCCCCAAAGCTACTAAACCTCTTGAACACTGCCAGGGACGGCGAGTCCACCACCTCCCTGGGCAGCCATTCCAGTGCCTGACCACTCTCTGAGAGAAAAAGCTTTTCCTTATGTCTAACCTAAACCTCCTCTGGTACAACTTGCGGCCATTTCCTCGGGTCCTGTTTGTTGCCTGGGAGAAGAGGCCAAACCCTCTTCACAACCTCCCTTCCGGAAGTTGTAGAGTGCAATGGGGTCTCCCCTGAGCCTCCTCTTCTCCAGACTAAACAATCCCAGCTCCCTCAGCCGCTCCTCATAAGATTTGTGCTCCAGACCCCTCACCAGTTTCGTTGCCCTTCTCTGGACACGCTCCAGGGCCTCAATGTCTTTCTTGTAGGGAGGGGCCCAAAACTGAACACAATACTTGAGGTGCGGCCTCACCAGTGCTGAGTACAGGGGGATGATTACCTCCCTGCTCCTGCTGGCCACACTGTTTCTAATGCAGGCCAGGATGCCGTTGGCCCTCTTGGCCACCTGGGCACACTGTCGGCTCATGTTCAGCCGAGCATCAACCAACACCCCCAGGTCCCTTTCCTCTTCACAGTCATCCAGCCACTCAGCCCCAAGCCTATAGCACTGCATGGGGTTATTGTGTTCATAGTGCAGGACCCGGCACTTGTCCTTGTTGAACCTCATCCCATTCACCTCAGCCCAGCGATCCAGCTTATCTAGATCCCTCTGAAGGGCCTCCCTACCCTCAGGCAGATCCACACTACCTCCCAACTTGGTGTCATCTGCAAACTTACTGAGGGTACACTCAATCCCTTCATCTAGGTCATCAATAAAGATGTTAAACAAAATGGGCCCCAGTACCGACCCCTGGAGGACACCACTTGAAACAGGTCACCAGCTGGACTTAACTCCATTAACCACTACCTGTTGGGCACGGCCCTCTAGCCAGTTCCTTACCCAAAAAAGGGTATACCTGTCCAGGCCACGGGCAGCCAGTTTCCCCAGAAGAATACTGTGATAGACTGTGTCAAAGGCTTTGCTGAAGTCTAGGTAGACTAAGGACTTCATAACCTCAGAAAGTCTGACGTGCTTTACTAGCGTATGGAGAAGTGTAAATTTAAAATGCAGTAATTACTTCTGCACACCTCCTTGTGTGAACATTGTCACTGTGATGAGCAGTGTAAGCTGCTAAGCAGAGTAGTTTGCAGTCACAGAATGACAGAGCTGAAGGGGTTGGAAGGGACCTCTGAAGATCCTCTAGTCCAACCCCCTGCTAAAGCAGGTTCCCTACAGCAGGTTGCACAGGTAGATGCATAGACAGGTCTTGAATATCTCCACAACCTCTCTGGGCAGCCTGTTCCAGTGCTCTGTCATTCTGAAAGTGAAAAAGTTCTTCCTCATGTTTGTATGGAACTTCCTGTGTTTCAGTTTCCACCCATTACCCCTTGTTTATTCTGGACAAAAATAATTGATACAGAAAAGCCTGGTCCTACTGTGATATATAATTTATTCTACTATGGCTTGAATAAATTACTGTTATACCTAATAGGATAAGTGAAAACGGCAAACACACAAGGGTTACTATTTCATAAGCATTCACATTGAAACTGTCTTCAGAAATAATTAAAAATGCCAAACAGTGATCACTTTAGGAGAATTATTAAGAGTATTGTGTGGATGAAATGCTTCTTCTTTGTCTGAGCTGTTCAGTCTTTCTGTAGCACAAAGCAGCAGTACAACAATATAGTTAATGATCTGGGTCTACGTAAAATCTTAGCCTTATAGCTCACCAAGTTGGTGGGGAAGAAAAGGTGAGCAAAGCATACTAGAAGGGTTGGCATTGCTTCTGGAAGTAGTATGTACTTGAGATAGCTTTTAATCCTCTTAATTTAGAATTGCTGGCAGGACATGTGTGATCACAGAGCATACAGAATTGGTTCACTGTATTTGCACTTATTTTGGGGGCAAATTCAGTGTTTATGATCACAGCTAGTGCTAATAGATCTGCATAAGCTATGTGATACCTCTGCTACAGTATACACAAAGCCCTGCCATTAATCACCATCACAGACAGCTTCCAAGAGGTTACCATTCAGGTAACCTAGTACTGCAGTACTGAAGCATTTTATTTTGTTTTGAGTGCTGTTTGTTTAGACCTTGGGATTTTAGTGATTTTTTTTTTTTTCCTGGAAAAGGTAAATATGTATGTCTGCTGTTTAAAGAATCAGAACTTTTGTAAACCTTCCAAACTGACAAATGACATAAAGAACAGACCTACTTCTGAAACATCTATATCTCTTCAAAAAAAAAAAAAAAAAAGAGCATGTTGTAAGATCTATATGCACTTGCCACTATGTTTCCCAATTGTTTAACTAATGACAAACACAAAGTACATATAAAGCATAAATTGTAAAAGCTATGTATGATGGGTAAATACGTAAAATATATGTTTTTTTTAGTAGGTCGCTTACTGTGATTTTTTAAACCAATACTTCTGCATGGACCTAAGTTGGAAAATTCACTGCATTATGCTATACTCATTAGGTTTACTTTTTCATAAAGAAAGAAACAAGGTTTTATGGCACTACATCTATTAAGTGTTTAATGAAAAATCAATAGAAACTGGGTACATTATTCTAAGAATTGCTTATAGAAATTCTACCCAAGGGACATTTGTGAGAAACAGGCTTAGCTCCTTAATTCCCAAAAAGTATGTAACTCCAGTCTATTTCTTCTCCTTTGTTATTCATTGTAATACCCATAAAAAAACTTAGTAAACTGTACTTATAAAAATTTAGTAAAGTTTTATAAGCTTTACAATGAATACCAAAGAGGAAGAAACTATTGACTCATGGGTTGTTAACAGCAGCATAGTCTTGCACATACAGTAAAGATAGACCAAGAAAAAGCAATGATAGCAGGCTGTAAAGAAGTGGCATTCTTCAGCACACACTAAGCTGCATTATGTTTTTTTTTTTTATAGTACTGTAATTTGTTGAATATATGGAGTTGATTTTCCTCTTCTTTGTAGTATAATAAACCAAAACTTTACTTAACTAAGTGCAGGCTGAAGGTATTACATCCATTTGACTTATTGTGTGTGAAAAGAGGAAACTATTCTTTTATGAATACATGCATTTTGTGAAATCATAGCTATTCTTACAAAAATAGAAGCAGTAAAACTTGCAATCTATAGAGGCAATAGGTCTCCAATTAAAGTCATGCAATTTTTAAACTAAACAAATTAAATTGTAGGACCAAAAATCATATGGGAGCAAATTAGCCTTTGTTCTTATCAACAGAGAGACATAACAGGGATATTTTGCCTTGCCCTGTTAAAATTTCTTTGCAGTTGGTTAGCAGTAGACTAATTTTTAGATGCTGTGGTGGATTCACTCTGATGGGCAGCTAAACTCCACCACACTGCTCTTTCATTCCCCCTCCTCAAAGGAAGAGGGGGAGAAAACTTGACAAAAAGTGGCTCAAGGGTTGAGATAAGGATAGGTAGATTACTCACCAATTACTGTCACGGGCAAAGCAGACTCAGTGTAGGGAGACTGATTTAATTTATTACCTATTACCAACAGACTAGAGCAGTGAGAACTAAAAGAAAATTAAAAAGATCTTTCTCCCAACTACTCTCTTCTACCTCTTCTACAGATCCTTTGCTTCTGAGGAGTCATTGACTAATGGTAAGAAATATTGGTTACTTTTTCCTGTTCAGTTAATCTTTGTCCTGTATTTCCGACATTGTAAAAAATATTCTTCTATTGCTCTCATACACACTTCTTGAGAACGCTCCTCTTTTAAGCTTCAAACTAAGTTTGACTGTGTGCTCAAGAAAGCAAAATAGTTGCTGAGGGGAATATATACATAAACTTCAATTCATGCTGTCAATCAGTTTATTATATTTCAGATTTTCTCTGGGCAGTACAGATAGAACGAGCACTGGAAGAATAAATACAAATGTAGGAGGCTAAAAATTCATCCAGAAATACATAAAGAGCATTAGCTTTGAATGGCAAAAAGCAGAGTTATGCGAAGACAAATGGACTACATGGATATAACGTTGAGAGTTACTTTGCAACCTCCTTGAAACACGGTTTTCCTTTTGCTAGATCAACCACAACTGAAAAATTTGTCAAGTTTACTGTAAAGCCATAATTCTCAAAATGTCGTGACTCAGTGAGAGCCAGTAGCTCCCTGTGGACCAGGAATCAGAAGCAATGGGGACATCCATGGTGTCTAGGTAGGTACCACGAACTGTCCCACCGCCCCAGCTGAGAGCAAGGCAGGCAGGGGCACCAGGAGCCTGGAGCTGCTGGAGCAGGTGCGAAGGAGAGCCGTGAAGATTATCAGAGGGCTGGAGCACCTTTCCTATAAAGGAAGGTTGAGGGAGCTGAGCTTGTTTAGCTTGGAGAAGAGAAGGTTTGAGGGACACCTTCTTGCAACTTGACAGTACTTAAAAGGAGTTTATAAGTAGGGGGAGACCGACTTTTTACACAGTCTGATAGTGGTAGGACAAGGGGGAATGGCTCTAAACTAAATGAGGGGAAGCTTAGGTTAAATTTTTGTTGGAAATTCTGAATTCTTTACCCAGAGGGTGGTGAGGCACAGGCACGGGCTGCCCAGAGAAGTTGTGGATGCCCCTTCCCTGGAGTGTTCAAGTCCAGGTTGAATGGAGCTCTAGGCTACCTGATCTGGTGGGTGACAACTAAGCCCATGGCAGGGGTTGAAACTAGATGATCTTCAGAGTCCCTTCCTACCTAAGCCATCCTGTGATTCTATGAACAACCATAGCCCAGAAGTCAAGGGCAGTTTTATATATCTTTCAGTGAAGTATCCCACTGCCAAACAGTAAACACTGTGGAAGTGATGCTATCATTGTGAATAACTTTAGAGAAGATCCTGTGAAATACCTCCATAATGACAACCACGTCTAAGGAGAACTTTTCAGTGCACTACCTGCAATAGCCACTCATGTACTGTGTCTCATCATGCATTGTGGTCTCTTTAAAAGGTACATGAGACAGCAATATCTGAGCTGGCATTAAATACTGAAAGTAGTCAAGCCTGAGAAGTGTTGAGCCTATCCAGGGTAAGAAACTGGATAATTTTTTTTCATTATGAGTTTCCTAGTTTGCTAGTCAGCCAGTTCCTAGACCTAAGATAATTTATTCAGTTCTGATTCTCCAGTGCAGTATGATATATCATTTGTTTATATAGTTTCAAGTGTGTGAGAATGTGTTTTTTTACCCTTAAAGTTCAGAAGGTAGGAAAGACTGCAGCGTATGGGCTGCCATCCTGTGGGTGGCATACATCACTTTCTTCCATCATTCAGAGCAGCAAAAGGGCATTTTAATGAATTTGCATGTTTCAAGGCTTCTGCACCATTCTCTCTGGAAAATATATATATACATCCTCCGTGGGGTCCATTCAAGTTTCATGATAAATTGCTGGTCATAAATTCAGAGTTGTTCAGGCTCTCTCCTGATTTTATTTTTGCTGAGAACTCTAAAGGAATTTTGCTCTACCAAGTAATTCAAATTTAAAACATAATAGAAGCATAAGCTCTTATCCAGCAGCAACCATATCTGCCTGCATTAAAATATCTAACGCTATTTGCTCAATCTCCAATTTACATTTATCTACTCAAACACAAGAAAGGTCTGCAGGCTAAAAAAGAGAAAAGCATTCTACAGCTCTGACATGCAGAGCACACAGACAGAACGGAGTCTTTTTCCTGTAATGCTCTGCATTTGTCTACTAATGATTCTGACAAAACCAAATATAACCCAACCCAGGACCTTAAAAGCTGATTTGAATAAATTTAAAGCAGGAATGGGATGGATGCTTATAATTATTCATAGCTCCATTAGACATTGCTTAGCCTGTCTGTTCCATTTTTAGAAGAACTAAGATTCAAACTAGATATTTTGCCAGGAGTTCTAGCTTTTAAGAAGGTTATTTATGCTAACCACAGTCACTGTTTCAAGAGAACTTCAAAGATGCTGACATGTCTGCAAAGTCTCATGCCACACATTCATGTATGTATCTTTACAGCAAAGAAAGCTAACAGTGTCCTGGGCTGCATAAAGAGGAGTGACATAGCAGATCACAGGAGATGATCCCTCCTCTCTACATCTGGAGTACTGTGTCTAGTTCTGGGTTCCCCAGTAGAAGAGGAACATGGCCATACTAGAGAGAGTCCAACACAGGGCCACAAAAATGATGGACTGGTTTACCTCTCCCATGTGGAGAAGCTGAGCAAGCTGGGACTGTTCAGCCTGGAGAAGAGCAGGCTCAAAAGAGATCTTATCAATGCAGATAAATACCTGAGGGTGCAAAGTGGATTGAGCGAGGCTCTTTGCAGTGATGCGCAGTTACAGGACAAGAAGCCATGGGCACAAACTGGAACACAAAAAGTTCTGTCTAAGCAGAGATACTTTTGTCACAGTAAGTCAATTTTTCACCCTAAAAAGGTTGCAGAGCTCATCATAAATTCACATATAAACTGAGCATTCTGAATTCAGATTTAGAGCAGATGTATTTCTAAGTGACAACACAGATATACAGTATGTTTTGGCTTTTCATTAGGTCCACAGAAAACAAGAATTAAATCCAGCGGTGCTGGATTACCATTCAGTGCCACAACTATAGGACTATTTTTCATGTGACTTTTCTCCCCAAATCATCCAGAAGCAGTTACACTCTGATTCTAGAGTCATTATAATTATATGCTTTTTCTGTCCTTGTGACACACTGTGGAAAGATACTCATTCTGAATAGTCATTGGAAAGATGTTTTTCAGTTGTTTATTTTGATTAATTGGGTTAATTGGCATTAGATCAAATTAGTTCCTGATGTAAGCATGGTGTCCCTTTATTAGGCAGTTTTGAAAGACTGCACTTGATAAGTCCCAGTTTGCAATGTATGGGTTAAAATAATTTATTTCCTCTGAGATATTCAGAGTATCTCATTACAATTCAGTGGGAAGATGACCTTTGGTTTAAGGCTAAAAATCTGCTTTACTGTCTGATTGGGTTTTATATAAAGTTCCACATATTTCTAGTTAAACCACAATTTGTAATGCTATGGCAAATTATCATTCAATTAGACTTAACTCTCACTGAAATACCCATACATAGGAGATATTGGAGATTCATGAAGGAGGCTGCAGAGAGAAGGGATCATGTTCTCTTTATAAACACAGATGGACATTTCATTGCAAATCAATAAAAAATAAATGATGCCTGAAACAATTATTTTAATACAGTTAATTTCCAAAATCCCCAGCTAGAAGCATGTGCTTGTCACATAGCCAGGTTCTGTCATCTTTAAGAACACACAGCACTGCCTTGCCAAAGTGTAAGTTTTTGCTTAGTTGCCCAATTAGGAGCACTTAATGAAAGAAGAGTATTCCTAGGCTAAACTTTCTGTGCGTTTTAGAGTCCTTGGGTCATGATGCCTTGAGATAACCATGAATCATAGAATCACCTAGATTGGAAAAGACCTTCAAGTTCATCAACCAGACTTACCGATTCTCATCACTGAAAGATTTTCCTTAGAGCAACATTCATACATTTCTGAAACACCTCTAGGGGTTGGGATACTTCCCTGCACTGGCCATTTCAATGCCTAATGACCTCTTCTGTGAAGAAATTCTTCCTGATATTCAATTCAAATCTCCCTTGGAGAAAACTGAGATTGTTGAAAACTGCCTCTGCAGTTTTCCCATCCTCAAGCAGATCAACAGTTCTGCACACCTTCTACTGTCTGCAAATTTACTGAGGGTACACTCAGTCCCTCCATCCAAACAACTAATAGGAATATCAAACAAAACTGGCCTCAAGGCCCTGGGGAACACCACTGGTGATCTGTCACCAACTGGATTGCTCTCCATTCACCAAGACTCTTTGAGCCTGACCAGCCAGCCAGTTCCTCACCCAGTGACCCATACTCCCATCCAAGGCACAAGCAGCTAGTTTCTCCAAGAGAATACTGTAAGAATCTGGCAAAGGCTCTATTAAAATCCAGATAAAACAATATTCATAGCCTTTCTCTCATCTACTAAGAAGGTAATCAAGGAGGATATCAAGTTAGAAAGGATGTGCTTTCATGAATCTATGTAGGATGCTTCTGATCTCTTGATTGTCCCATACGTGTCATGTGATGACATTCAAGATAATCGGCTTCATAACCTTAGCTCAATACCACAGAATTCAGATATTCATAGAGATCACCTTTGACTTCAGTGTTTATATAGTCAATGCTAAAAGCATAGCAATGGCTTTTTTTTTTCCTATGAAAATTCACATGTAAAATAGAAATATAACTTGACATCAATAACTAACTTAATCTCATGGTAATTAACCTCAATAATTTCTAATTCATTTCAGTTATTTTGCAGGGATATTTAGTCTATTTCTCTCTGGATGCTACCACTTCTGTTTTCTTTATTGTTTCATTATATTCCAATGCATGTATGCAGTCCTTGGAGACAATTTTAGCTTTATCATTTTAAAAATAAGAGTGTATTTAATAATATTAAACTTTTAGAAACAGCTTGTCAGCTTTAGCTGAATCAGAAGCATTACAGGACAATAAAATTACGTTACTTGTGTTAAATTCCAGCTTTTAGGTCCATCATTAGAAGACATTATCTGCTTAAAACTAGTTTCTTTTATCAATGAAAGGTTAATAATGTGAGCTAGCTTAGAATTGTATGAAAAGCAGCAAAGAGGGATTAGTTAGGCCATTTTATCTGTCTGATGTGCTATTGACTTCAGTTGATATTCTCTCTGGGATGCATGCAACAAGCTATTTTGTTGAAAATTAGGTCAGGTTCTAAATTTTTACTTGTCTTCCTTGAAGACATGGCATTCCTATCTTCTAGCTGCAATTACTGTTTTCTAAGGAAAGTAAATGCCATTTACCATTCCAAAGGATTTCATTTAAAAATAATTCCTTAAATGTCCAGCTCTAAGATTTTTAAGCTAATTTAATGGAAATCGTGGTACTAGGAGTCAAGAAGAAGAACGAACATGAAGTTCTATTTTCCAACTCTGGAAAATATGTCACCAGCAATTTTGAGGAAAAAAATATAATGCTACAAACTAGGTCTATTTATGAAGGATATTAATAGCAATTATTTTCTTTTGTCTGAAAAGGTGGCAATATTTATTGAATGTCATGAAGTCTTTGCATGTAAGAAATTCCAAGTATCAGTAATGTAATGATCAGCAAAGTAAACAAATTGTGTTTTGTAGCTGTAGAAGTCTTTTCTTTTGCCTCTTTTCCTCATGAAAAACCCACCCAGATCCTGTGCATGTTTAATACGCTTTAAATCACTTTATTAGTAAATAGATTGGTGGATTTTCAGTGGAGAAATATCATGCCCAGATTTCTGTGCAAATTTTAGTACTCTTTCAATCATGTTATTTAGATCATAGATTTATAGATTTAAGAAGGATGCTTAGTTTGTAAGAAATAATCATGCTTCATATTGTACTTACAGTATCAACTATCTGAGTGTATAGTTATACTGAACAGAATAAAACAATGCCTTTTATGCTCCTGCACTTTTGCAGGTTATCTTGTAAAGCAACTACATAGAGATCATTTCTGAACTGGAAGAAATTATTGTCATTTTAGTAAAATCCAGAAACTAAGTTTTGAAATTTGCCACACAGAATAGTCCAAGCTGAAATAGCATCCATATTTGCAGATATGGACTGTCTGTGACAGTCTCTTTATTCAATTCAGTTAAGCCAACAAAGGTTTCAGCTCTCCATCACTCTAGCTGGAAGATATTCCAGTCAGGACCCTTTTTCATCTTCTCATAATTTTCAGCAGAACCTTTTGTGGGGGGGGGGAAGAAAAAGACTGCTGCTGGCATAAATGTAAGGTGAAAAAATGATGAGCATGGCAAGGAACTTAAGGAAATCTGATTTTTTATTAACGTTCACAGTGCAGCATCACTACCAATATACCCAGGCCCAAAGGACCAGAACTAATTTTTTTTACTGGCACTGCTTATCTTTGTTATAATCCTGCCCTGAAGGCTCAGAATAAGATCAGATTCCCTTTAATACAAATGCACAAATATAACCAAACCGAAACAAAAAAAAAAACACCTCTATGCTAATAAACTGTTATTTTGCCAGTTATATCTCAAGTTGATTATAGATAATCTAAAAATCTTGCTGAGGATTTTTACCAGCCATGGATGGGAAAAACACTTAGAATTTATTTTGTTTTAGTCATGATTTATCAATTACTACTGAAATAAAACATCTATTTACAAGAAGCAGAAATAACATACTAAACAGACGGGATAAGACAGAGGATACATTGGAGTACCTAATAACAACAAATAAATAAGTAAACCCAAGCCCTGTGTGAGTTATTAAGTGTTAGAGAACTGCATTCAAGACAAGACAAAAAAATTCTGCTAAGAACTGTCCTGTTCGATTTGGATAGTGTAAATGCTCTCTTACTACAATCATACTGTGAACATAGGGGCCTTGAAATTATGAGTTCAAGCTGATTCTACCGATCAGCTAGCAAGCCCTATTCCCAGAATAAAGGTAACATTAATGTAAGTGGTGGCACAAATTCTCAAAGTACAGCCTGGTGTCCTCTACTTTAGGAACATAAACAACAGAATCTTAGAATAGCAAATTAATGGTAAAAATAGTAAATTAAAATGATGATGGAATAAGATGTTTATGGGCATCTATCTAAAGCACTGGGGTATCTTATATGTTACTACTCTTTCTATTGCAGTTAACTCTACAGGCTCTAAATTTGTACACAACATTCCATTTTACTGTGCATAAAAAAGCAATTTTGCAGAGTTGGCTTTTTCTGGTAAATTTTCTAAACTACTCTTTCTCCTTGGCATTATTATTATTAAAGCTTTTTGTTCCTGACAACTGTGTTTCTTTAATCATAGCTCTCAGAACATCAACTTTTCAAGAAAAAAAAAAGTAAAAAGAAGGTTCAGTCTATTTTAAATGTTCACATCTGGATGCACATGTCACACCACAATATGCTGTTTTGAAGTGCATGACAATTTCAGCACAAACATACATATTGTGTTTGTCTCAAAGCTGCCCAAACTAACATTCATCCATCCATCCATATACCCTACTTTTTATAGGGCAGGGACTCTCTTACACATAATTATCCACATGCTATTCTGAATAAATTTGACTCCTACAGATTGTTAGTGTCTGGCATGTCACCTGAAAATGGTGCTCAGACTTTGGGAGAAGGTGGGTGGAAAAAGTGAATCTGTTGCTGTGATAATCAATTGCATGAACTTACTTAGCACTCAGAGGAACACCTACATTTTTGGGAATAATCTTTTCTGCCTAAAACTTCTATTTGCATCCCTCAGGAAACATAGGAGACAGCATTTTTTGTGAGATTTGAGGAGCAGTGATTGACTGTGATATTTGTAGGGCTCATCCACCCTAGATAACTCTCCAGGGAGGAATCCTATCTTCCTTTCCCCTAGTCAGATTATTTTGAGTTAGAGCTCCTGGGGATTTTTTTGATTTTTGTGGAAGGAAATTTCTATACAGGCAGTCTAAAATTAGGAGGGTGTAGTGCTAAAATGATGTTTTGTTGGTGCCTCTTCTTTGAAATGCTAAGTGTACTTGGATCTTAAAGCAAGATATGATACCGTCATTTCCAGTTATTACAATATTTGTAGTGCAGTTTAGGATAAAACACCATGATTTTAGCAAACACTACATAAATTAATGTATGTAAAGATATACTTGGCAAACTTACTATTTGTAAACCTCACTACTGGCAAGTGTATTTCTTTGATTTAAGTGGTTTGAAGCATGGCAGTGAACACATCGGTAACACAAATACTTTCAGTGTCAGGTCATCTGTTGTGGAACATATGTCATGCCTTCAGGAAGAGGCATCAAGTCACACATTAAACAAAGTCCTTTAGTCTTTTCTATAAATAAAAATATTTGCAAAATACTCAGAAATGCCTTTCAAAATTGTTGCCTGTCCCCTTTTCTTATACTAAACACCCACGAGAACATCTTACTAAAATATTTTCCTACTCTGTGTTGTTTCTTATATGTAATAGAATCATAGAATCACCAAAGTTGGAAAAGACCTCTAAGATCATCCAGTCCAACCATTTACTTATCACCAATATTTCCCACTAAACCATCTCCCTCAGTACAACATCTAATTGTTTCTTGAACACCTCCAGGGATGGTGACTCCACCACCACCCTGAGCAGCCTGTTTGAGCACCTGACCACTCTTTCAGAGAAAAAGTTTTTCCTAATGTCCAAACTTAGAGGTTTTCAAATCCAGGTAGGTGCTGAAGAAACCCCCTGACTTCTGTAATCACTGAATCACAGAATCACAGAATCGTAGGGGTTGGAAGGGATCTCCAGAGATCATCGAGTCCAACCCCGCTGCCAAAGCAGGTTCCCTACACCAGGTCGCACAGGTAGGTGTCCAGTTGGGTCTTGAATATCTCCAGAGAAGGAGACTCCACAACCTCCCTGGGCAGCCTGTTCCAGTGCTCCGTCACCTCACAGCAAAGAAGTTCTTGCACACATTTGTGTGGAACTTCCTATGCTCCAATTTCTGGCCGTTTCCCCTTGTCCTGTCTCCACACACTGCTGAAATGAGTCTGGCCTCAACACTTTGCCCCCCACACCTTAGATATTTATAGACCTGGATCAGGTCCCCTCTCAGTCTTCTTTTCTTAGGGCTAAACAGACCCAGTTCACTTAGCCTTTCTTCATAGGGGAGATGCTCCAGGCCCTTCACCATCTTTGTGGCCCTCCGCTGGACTCTTTCCAAGAGATCCCTGTCTTTTTTGTACTGGGGAGCCCAGAACTGGACACAGTACCCCAGATGAGGCCTTACCAGGGCAGAGTAGAGGGGGAGGATCTCCTCCCTCGAACTGCTGGCCCCGCTCTTTTTAATGCAGCCCAGAATGCCATTGGCCTTTTTGGCCACAAGAGCACACTGCTGGCT
>JACDJE010000287.1:2645043-2674350 GCA_016647715.1 Pavo muticus
AAAAAAAAAAAAAAAGAGTAAAAACAAGAAGATACTATGCATTAAAATATAGAAGAGTAGAGGTATCAAATTACATTAAAAACCCAGAGTATGATAATAAATCATGACGCTCTGTTAGGCTTTACATTCTTCTGCCCTACAAACATGAGCGAATGTTGTTAAGTCATAAGCGAAAGAAAAAAAAAGACAAAAAAGAATTATTATTTAAATTAGGGTAATATCTTTAGAAAGTAAACAGTAGTATGGCAAAGTCTTTTAGGAACATAAGAAAAAATGTTGTTCGAGGTTAGAGGACATATGAAAGCAAAAATATAAAACTGAAAAACATTCCCTGGTAGTATTTGAGTTTTATGATCGCATTCATTAGTTTACTCACTTTTTATGTTCACATGGGTGGGTAGATGCTGCCAAAAAACACCAAAAGATTATTAGCCCAGGAATCTAAAACTGTGCTCACAGAATTCTCAAGTACCAAGAAAAAGCTATTCCTTACATCATGCAGCACTACAGACCAGTATTTAACCCACATCTTACAGATCTTATGTCTAACTCTGGAGCATAATGCAGGTGTGGGTTTGGCAGTGATTTCAGAGTTGTGTGGCTCTGAGAGAGAAACAGAAAGGAAAAAAGCTGAAGAGTCATTTTCTCAGCATTCCTCCATTTTTATGCAGGACAAACTCTGCAGCATCTGCTTTTTACCTACCTGCAAATGAAACACAGTGCTTTGGAAAATGTATCATAAAATACACGAAGAGTTAACTTGCATATATATATAGAAAAATAGATTAAAAGAAACTTCAAACATTTATCTAGGGCTGTCATCAACAGTTCTACTCAATATCAACTGTTTCACCCTTTCAATGAAGACATAGCAAACAAAGCAATTATAAGAAAAATTTCTTGTTTTCCTTTGCCATAGGCAAAATAATACTATTATTTAAAGAACTTGCGTGAATAGTAAAATTTAAAAAATACGTAAGTCAAAATCTTTTTTATTACTATTACTATTTATTAGAGATATACTGAAAGAAAAAAGAAGCAAACTTTCACTCTCAAGGCTGGCTTATGTCTCTTGTATATACATGTAAGGATTTATATGACATCAAGTTCATAGTCCTTGATTCAGCAGTAGTCCGGAGGAGCTCTGAAGAAAATAACTATATTTGAATCAAAGGTTATAACACTGGTTGCATTTTTTCTCAGGATGTTTAACTGTACATCTCACAGATATAAACATTCACCATATGAAACCTCAATTAGCAATGATTTCCAAAATATAAAAAGGTGCCTATTATAATGGCATAGTGAGAATGTGTGGTATACGTTCATTTAAAGTGCTGTTAATTCAATTGCTTTATCTGATCCAAAGTCACTTAGTTTATATTAAATTAGCCATCTGTTTGGCTTTCACCTTGGAATGTCTGCCAGATGCTGAGTTTGTTTATAGACAATCCATTTGCAGACACAGCCTTAACAACAGGCTTGCTTGTTGGGAACTAACCCTGATAGAGGAGTTTACCTGGAAAGACAGAACCGTGCACTCTAAGCAACAATTGTTTGTTCAAAAGGGATAAAAATGTATTGAGTACTTCGTGTCCAGTAGACTATTACACAAATTATGTCCTTTTAATAATTTCTGTAATCTCTGTGATGAAGAAATGGTTCCACAAAGCTGTATCATTCTATATAGTGCCCATTTATACATTTTATGGTTTTCTTTTTAATTAAGGTCTGGCACTAAAATTAATACAGCATTTTGTTATCTACTGGGCATGGAAGCTTTTTACTAAGTCTCCAGACAGTCTTTAAAAATCTATTAAAAATCTGTAAGTCATTCCACAGTAGTTATACATGGGAAAAATATTTCTTTAAGGGATTGGTCAGTTTTCTTTCTCTCCCCTTCAAAATAGCACTTGTTCATCACAGAAACAATACAAAGCTGCTCAAGAAGATTCCAGAATTAGACAGGACTTAATCAAAGTGCTTTGATTGGATTTGTTCATCAACTATTCAGGAGCGATCCCCCATGGAATAGCAAATCATCATTACTGGTCCAAATAAACAGGGTGATATGTAATCAGTGAGCAAAATTCAGAAGTGGTTTATGCTCATCTGGGGAGATGTTTGATTAAATAATGGTCTCAACCTAACGTTTAGTTGTCAAAGATCCCCATCAGATACTGGCATTGCTAGTACTAGACGTAGTGCTAGGTACTAATAATTACTCTCAACAGCAAAAACAAGAAATTAACTTTTTACAAAAACCAATAAAAGGTTATTTGTATAATAAAAAATATCTATTTCTTTATTCTTAGAGAGATGAATTAAGCATCTATACACATACCAAATAAAACACTTTTAGAAGACATATAAGCACCCTTACTAAATGGTTATTACAGGGGTTAGAAGGATTTTCTTCCTTAGGAGAATTTTATACAGTCTCTATAAAAGTTAGATGGTTTATCAATGCATCCTGGTACTTATATATTAAAAAAATAATAATAATAATTCATATTTGAATTTTGCAAACTACTGCTTCCAAACCTTATGCATCAACGGTCTTTATGTAAACTAAATCAATACATGAACATATCTGAATGAGCCACTCAGGTCACTTAGAGTGAGCAAAGAAAAAGCGTACTGTTAGATACTAAATAGAAGATCATTAAGAACAACCAATCTGACAATTGGTCAGAAAAAATTTATCTGTGCAGGAGATGGTTTACATCCAAGTAAGCATCCAAATTACCATCCAAGTTTACACTGACCATGACACAATTTTTTAAAGTAATATTCTGGTTTTGTGTTGAATTTAATCTTGAATATCACAGTACTTGAATAGAACAAACAAAATGGTTATTACATACATTTCCCTCAGTGGATTCCCTGTCTAAACTTAATTTTAAAACATGTCTGGTAAAGAGTAATTTACCATACATATTTCCCTTAACCTACATTATTAATGAGAAAGGAAAAGGGTGTCAGTTTCTAAGCTGATATAAATGTGTCCTTTGGGTCTTCATCCATTGCCTGTCAACTTCATGAGCAGAAAGAAACAATGACAGGTCAAAAAGAATTGGTGACATGAAAAGATCAAGCAACAAGGACAATAGTTTTACCACCAGAATACTTAATGAAACTGGGTTGGGCAAGATTACAAGGTTGGAAAACAGGAAATACTATTTGTTAAGAGGTAAACAAAGAAAGCCTTGGGCAAGAGATACAATATTTTAAGGAAGAGATAAATTCTGGATATATTAGAAACAAAGCTAGAATGAATTGGAAAAGTTTTCAATTGAGGGTCAAAAGAAAATCAGCACTAAGTTCTAATAAGAATGTGAGGTAGTGTTTACAAAGATTTCTTCTGGATGAAATGTTTCACACCAGTGCTTATTTTGAAATTTCAAAAATTAAAAAAAAAAAGGAAATGTCAAAATTTCATGTTAGATGAAAATTCAATTTCATAACCAGTTCTAATGAAGACTGTATTATTGATAGTCATGATAGAATATACGGGCTTAGGAAGCAGATAATAGAATCATAGAATTATTAAGGTTAGAAAAGATCAATACAATCATCCAATTCAGCCAACAATCCGTCTCTCCATGTCTGCTAACCAAGTCCCTCAGTACCACATCTCCACAGTTCTTGAACATCTCCAGGGATAGTGACTCCACTACTTCCCTGGGCAGCCTGTGCCAATACCTCCCCAGTCTTTCTGAGAAACTGTTTTTCACAAGAAATTTCAGTTTTAGCTGCCAATTGTCTATTGAACTACTCGAAATTTTAATTTTGTTGAAAGTTTTTACTGGAACTCTTCCTCCTTTTCCTCCAGGGGGAAAAAAAAACAAAAAACAAAAAACAAAAAAACAACCTAAATTCTATTAATTTTAGAAGTAGAACAAGAGAATCAATATACTGTCAAAAGCATCTGAACAATGTGTTCACCCATCAAGTCCACTCTCAGTAAATTTGCAGATGACACGTGGTTGGGTGGGAGTGTTGATTTTCTTGAGGATAGGAGTTCTCTGCAGAGGGATCTGCACAGACTGCATTCATAGCCTGAGTCCAATTGCCTGACATTCAAAAACAGTGAGCACCATGTCCAGGTCATAACAACTCCTTGGAGCTGTTCAGGTTTGAGGAAGAGTGGCTGGGAAGCTGCCTGGTAGAAAAGGACCTGTGAGCGTGTGTCAACAGCCAGCCGAACACGAGCCCTCAATGTGCTCAGGTGGCCAAGAAGGCTTGTGGAAATCTGGACTACATCAGAACTAGAGTAATCAGCAGGACTAGGGAATTGGTCCTTTGTATGCAGCACTGATGAAGTTACACCTCAAATACTGTGCTCAGTTTTGGGCCCCTCATTGCATGCAGGACATTGAGTTGCTCAAGTGTGTGCAGAGAAGAGTGCTGAAGCTGGTGAAGGGACAAGAAAAAAGAGTTATATACAGAACAGCTGAGGGACTTGGGTGGTTTAGTCTTGAGAAAATGAGGCTGAGAGGAGACTTCATCACTCCCTGCAACAACCAGGAGGGAGTTGCAGCAATAAGATGATGGTTTTCTCTCAGGTGGCAGGTGTAAGGACTCAAGTCAATAGCTTAAGACTGTGGCAGCAGAGATGTAGCAGTCAGGAGGAATTTCTTCACAGAGTGAACAGCTAGGCATTGGAGCAAGCTGCCCAGGGAAATCATGGCGTTGCTATCTCTGAAGGTATTTGAGATATGTAGGTGTGGTGCTTAGGGACATGCTTTAGTGACAGACTTAATGATTTTACAAGTATTTTCCATCTTAAATTCTGTGATTCTATGGATAATTTGGAAGACACAAATGTTTGTTTCTAGTTCTTGAGTTAGATAAAATAGGGACAAAAATGAATCTCAGATCTTCTATTTAAGAATATTGCTCCAATGCTCAGGGTATTAAGCATTATAAAGAAATTATTTTCTAGCCTGACTTCACTATAAAACACATCAGGTCTATTTTTAGTATCAAACAAGAGAAAAAAAAAAAGAAGAGTGCTGTTTTAATAGCAGAACATAGTCATAAGGATGTTTCAGGGTGATATGTGAGTGCCTGAGGAAGATTTATGTTGGATATCAGGAGGAAGTTCTTTACTATGAGAGTGGTGAGATGCTGAAACAGGCTGCCCAGAGAGGTTATGGATGCCTCATCCCTGGAGGTGTTCAAGGCCACATTGGATGGGGCCCTGGGCAGCCTGGTCTAGTATTAGATATGGAGGTTGATGGCCCTGCCTGTGGCAGGGGGGTTGGAGCTTTATGATCCTTGAGGTCCCTTCCAACCCAAGCCATTCTATGATTCTATGATTCTATGATTCTATGTTGTGCTCAGCTACACATAGTCATTCACTTATTTCTCCCCTCCTTATAGGATGGGAGAGAGAATTGGAAAAAAAAAACACAGCAACAAAGTAGAACTATTAGATTGAGAGAAAAACTGTTTACTAAGACTGAAAAGGAATAGAAAAGGAAAATAATAATAGTAATGATAATAATATAATATATATTTACACAGCAAGTGATGCACAACACAATTTCTCACCACTCAGTGACCAATGCCCAGTGAGTCATCAAGCAGTGGCTGCCCCTCCCGCCAACTCCTCACAGTTTTTCAGGTTTTTTTTCACAGGTTGATATAAGGCAGGGAATACTCCTTTGGCCAGTTCAAGTCAACTTGTCTTGGTTCTCTCCCCCATCAGCCAGTCCTAAGGATAAGATGTGAATCATCAGGGAAGGTGACTGCAAATCCAGTAACAGCAAATCTGATGAGAATCCCATCAAAGTCTGTGAACGGTTCTTCAGACATAAGTTTAACAAAATCTTATCTACAAAGTCAGAAAATCCATCATTTATAGTGAAGTACAAGTGAAATAGATAATAAAAACAATTCATGAACACAGTATATAATGAAAGAATAAAAATATAAATGAGTATGGTACCTACATATGGGAATGTGTAGGAATGTCAGTGTTACGACACTGGCCTTAACCTCCAAAATCCCAACTTAAATCAACCAATCTCTTTTCTCCTTCAAATACTGGATTAAAACTGCCTTCTTTATGAGCTTTCCTACTCTGATCTCACCGGCTTTATACTGCTCGAAAAGTGTTATCTACTTAAATCTATTTATCTATAAAATCGAAATTTTTCAATTGTAATATTTTTCACTGCATATACTCTTATGTCTGTAGAGTATCTGACAAACATATGGCATTCTATAAATGCATTAATTTAGTTTGAGGTGAATTAAATCCACCCACAATGTGATATTGCAGGTTGAAGTGTTGGCTTCTCTTACCGTAAATGTAGTTGTGTTTTCAGAGAAATATCATGCACATATAACTTCTTTCCACAGTGTATTTCTTCATAAGTCAACAAACAGGANAAAGAGTAAAAGGAAATGCAAAGAAAAAGTAAGCATGAAGATAGAGTAGAGAGTAAGCAAAGATAAGAGTGCACAAAATACTGATAGGAAAAAGAATGGCTGGTGAGGAAAGAGGTCAGAGAAAAAAGTGAGATGGTAAAGAGAGGACCAAACAGATGAAAAATGGATAAAGAACAAGAGATATATAAATTGAAAACAGAGAAATCAGCAGCTAAATCAACACAGGATTCATAGAAACAAAGCAGAAACAATCTGCGAAAAAACTGCAGCAGTCAGACAGGATACTTAAATCTTTGGGTGTAGGTGTGCATATTTCAGTATTGTTTTTCTGGCTACCACTGCCCACGGTGTGAAAAGTACACTTCTCCATGCCCGACTTACAGAAGTGCTCTGTTTGTTTCCTATACTGGTCATGCTGTTGGTATATGTCACTCCTTCTCTGTGTGCCTAAATCTTGACTATTCTTTCAGCCTTTTAAGAACTTCTGTGGATCTCTGCAAGTGATGAAGGTTCTATCAAAAGCATACTGAGGACTCTGGTAAAGAACAATAGGCCGTGTAAGGGCCCACTTATGTAAAGTATAGGGCCAACATTTTGACACAGAATAACCCTCTCTTAGCTGCCATCTCATTTTGAAGGTGCTTAACGTGCTGAGCATCCGCTGATTGCCATTTGTTTCTTCATGCAATTGCATATTGCTTCTTAGCTTGCCCAAACTGAGATACTGAATTATTGAATTAGTGAGCTACAAGCATTAGCTGCTAAGACCTTACAACAGACAGAATTCAGAAACTGAACTTTAACGTGTTAATCGCACCTGATGGGCCCAATCTGCTAGTTAACTGTTCGGAAATCACACGCAGCACACTGGAGAAATTTGTTGCGCTAAACACTGTTATAGTTGTCTCCAAATTCATTTGAAACAGAAGGTTTCTGCCCAGAATTTTTTATATAATTACACTTGTAGGCAGAACATAAATAAAAAGTAGGAAACTGGGATTTAATGTCCTTCCCAGTGTGTCCATGTTTGAATCTGTCTCCTAGCAGCTCAAAGGCTGCCCTGAATTCAAGGCTATAGACTAACTGTGGCAGAGGTCACAGCCCAGCTATCTTGACACAACTGCTGCTGTGTTGGAGCCAAGCAGTGAAGATGATGAGCTGGAACAGAAGGGACCCTTGACTGATAATTTTGGCATGTAAATAGGAATATAAAATAATAGGTTTCAACCCTTCTTTCAACCCCATCCGAAGAATGGGTTACCTCTCCTATGAGGACAGGCTGAGAGAAGTGGGGATGTTCAGCCTTGAAAAGAGAAGGCTTAGAGGAGACCTGAAGGGAGACTTTCAGTATCTGAAGACAGATTGTAAGAAAGAAGGAGACAGACTATTCAGCAGGATCTGTTGTGATAGGACAAGAAGAAATGGTTTCAAACTAAAGGAGGGGAGATTTAGATTGGATATAAGGAAAATGTTTATTACAATAAGGATGGTAAAGCACTGGGCAAGTTGTCCAGAGAGGTGGTGGATGCCCCATCCCTGGATACATTCAAGGTCAGGTTGGACAGGGCTCCATGCACCTGATGGAGGAGCTGTAGGTGCTCCTGTTCATTGCAGGGGAGTTGGACTAAGTGACCTTTAAGGGTCCCTTCCAACTCAAAAAATTCTATGATTCTATGATTCTTCTTTGTGCCCTATTTCTATGTGTTTTAATGGTGATGTCATTAAATGTAAAGTGCATAAATAGTATTATGAACAGGGTCAGTACTCATGTTTCAGTCACCTTTCCAAAATTCCTCAATCACCAGACCAGGAGAAAAGAGTGAACTCCACTTGCTGCTATTAAGACTACATGGATTAACATCTACTTTGAATTTTCTGTATGAGAAAGAAGACACTGCAGTGCCTTAGTTGTTAGCCTTTCTAGTTTATTTAATCAAATGCAATACAATGGATATGAAATGTCTTTTCTTACAAGGGCACAAAGAGATGCAGTACAGGGAGGCACATCCTGCACAACATACCATGCCACTCCCATAGAAGCAAATGGGAGTGTCAGCCTAAGAATCAGGCAGAACTGAGCCTAAGGGAAATGCTTTATTTGAGAAAACTGTAATAATTGCTGACAGAATGGAGTATGAGTGTGTTTTATTGCTGCCTATTTAAAACATTAAATTAAAAGTAAGGCAATTTCTTAATGCCTTAGGACTAATGCCTAGGAATAGTGTATTTAGAAATGTATATAGAATAAGAAGTTGGTGTTGACTAAAACACATTGCCATCTGTTTCTTTATTTCATTCCACTAGAGATTAATTGAGTTGATTTGAGTTAACAGATACTCTCAATGAAATTACATAGTGTGTTGATGAGGATTTCAAGTCAGCTACTGATTAACTTGTTAGAATGCCCAGGTGAGGTGATAATTGTTCCAGAAATCTGAATACAGAATTTTAAAATCCATTTACTGCATGTTGTTGACAGTAGTGCTGACTTAAGGATTTTTTTTTTTTAATTTGTGTAATTATTGAACAAACTTTAAAGAATTACGTCTTAAGTATTTATGTATCATATAGGCTGTTTGCATCTCTATGCTTGTTTAGTTGTGCGTGTATATATATGCACACATGTATATTCACATACATGTGAATGTTCTACACATTACTAATGCTGGACTTTCACATGTGTATGAACTGTAAATTTTTCAAACTATTACACCAAGTGAGGTCTTCCTTATTTTAAAAAATGCCTGATTCCCTAAATGAGCTCCTTGAATCTCACCTATTTACATTTTGATCACTTCAGTATATATAAAAATCTTGTCTTGAGTTTCTTTTAAAAGAGTGTTTTGTTCCCAAGTAATTAACCTTGATGTGTATCTGAATGAGTAGAAGTTATGAAACAGTGGAAATAGCAGAATTAAATGGAAGTTAGATAAGAGAAATCAAGGAATTTACTGTACAGCCAGTGTACAACCATGGTCTCTCTGTCATCAGTCAAATAACGTGAGTTTATCCCTTGCATACCATCATCAGTGTCAATGTTAATGTTTCTAAATGGGTTGCAATTATGCCAGTTCCATTGAATTCACAAGCGTGGAAGGCTACAGCCACATTCAAATGCATGTTTGAACGGGAATGTTTGGAATATGTTAGTTCTCCTTTTAAATTAATTTTGTATCTAAAATAAGATTAAAATTCCCATTCAAACAGTTAGATAATTATAGTTGAAACTATAAAGTACACTATGGTAGCATAAATCATTCTCAGCCACTCATGTCTGGGTGAAATAAAGCTATGTTAATAATATGCATTTCAGGAAAGAAAGCAAATTCCAGTTCTAAAGCATGACCATGAAAAAGGTACCCACTGCTTTGTTCATTATTTTATTGGACTCACAGTAATTCTGCTTCAAAACTTTATGCTCCATATAATAAAATTATATACACCTGAGCCTTGGCATCTGAGTTTCCCAAGTATTTTTAAATCTCCAGAGAAAGTCTTATGTGAACTTACAAACAATTTCTGCAACACTGATCCTGATGAAGAACACCTAATCACACAACAGGCAAAAAAATTGTTTTCACTAATAACAATGTCTCATTATTGTATTTAACCCTATCAGCACTTATGCTAAAATACTGAATAAAAAGTACACACAAATGTTTAAGACTTTCTTTTTTTTATTCTTTCTTCTTCTTCATTATTTTCTTTTTAATCCCCAGTACTTCAAGTCAAGCTGTGAGAAAAATCTTTTATGCCTACTATGCAATTTTATCTTAATCCAGTGGAGTGGGAATCTAGCAAATGAAAAATTATCCAAAAGCCACTGTGAAACAAACTATTTAGACAAAATTTGGACAGAACAAAATTCTTAGTACACAGAACACCTAAAGAAGTCTTATGTCCTCGTTTAGTTGAAGAGTAAATACAAAGATTATCAATAAATACTCCTTTTTAATTAATGTTATTGATTTTATTATTGCTTTTTAAATTAACTGTGAAGTAATTTCTGTACATTTATGAAGAAAATCAAAACAAATATTACGGATTGTCTTATACACATATATGCTGTGTTCAATGGTTCTTTGTCAGGGTGGAGGCCGATCACAAGTGGTGTCCCACAGGGATCAGTCTTGGGACAAGCGCTCTTCAACATCTTCATCAGTGACATGGATGATGGCATTGAGTGCACCCTCAGCAAGTTTGCAGATTACACCAAGCTGAATGGTGCAGTTGAGACATTAGAGGGAAGGGAAGCCATCCAGATGGACCTGGGCAGCCTAGAGAAGTGGGCCCATGTGAACCTAATGAGGTTCAACAAGGCCAAGTTCAGGCTGCTGCACTTGGGCCAGGGCAATCCCAGGTGTTTATACAAACTGGGCGAAGAACCCCTTGAGAGCAGCCCTGTGGAGAAGGACCTGGGGGTCCTGGTAGATGAGAAGCTGGACATGAGCCAGCAGTGTGCGCTTGCAGCCTGGAAGGCCAAGTGTGTTCTGGGCTGCGTTAAAAAAGGGGTGGCCAGCAGTGAGAGGGAGGTGATTGTCCCCCTCTACTCAGCTCTTGTGAGGCCCCATCTGCAGTACTGTGTCCAGACCTGGGGACCCTAGTACAGGAAGGATGTGGAGATGATCAGAGGGCTGGAGCATCTCTCCTGTGAGGAAAGGTTGAGGGAACAGAGCTTGTTTAGCTTAGAGGAGAGAAGGCTCTAGGGAGACCTCTCCAGTGCTGGTAGAGGGCACCTCCTTTGACCTGCTGGCAACAGGATATCATTCACCTTCCTTACACTAAGGGCACATTGCTGGATCAATCCAACTTGATGTCTACCGGGACCCCCAGGTCGTTTTCTGCTTTCCAGCCGCATGCCCCCAGCATGTACTGGTGCCTAGTTTCTCCTTATGTGCAAGACTTTACACTTCTCCTATTTTAACTTCATAAAATTCTTGTCACTCCCCTTCTCCATTCTATCCTGGTCTCTCTGGAAAGCAGCTTGGTCCTTTGATCTGGACCCAGTACTGACCTGCTAGACAGTTCTTGGCCTCCAGCTAGTTTGCATCAATGATCAGCAGGATGTTCAGCCAGTTTTCCATCCACCTTACTATCTTCCCATCCAGACAGCACATCAACTTGTCTATGAGGATCTTACAGGAGACAGCGTCAAAGACCTTACTGAAGTCCAGGTAGACAACATCTTGATTATATCAGGTTGTTAATAGACCAGGTAGGTGAAGTTTTGGGCTCTCTTATTGCATGACGTATCCTGACACCATTTCTCCAAGCTGGTTTGTGTCTGTTGAAAGTGGATACAGGTCTATAAGCAGATGTTACTTTCAGGTAATATTGGCAGCTGGCAGCCAGAGCCTAGATTCACTTTTCAACAAGCATGTCATATTTTCATCATCTACTGTAAATGATAGAACACTCTAAAGCAAAAATACCATGAAAGAACTGATGTTTTTTCTCAGTGTTTCATAATATAATAAAAGTGGTCCATGTTGTTACTGTTGATCCTAATGATCCCAAAATGGGGTTTACACAAGCAGTCATTTGAAAGGTAACTTCTCTGCAGTCCAAGGAACTGGTCTCTAGTCCAAGTAGTCCTCAAATAAAGGCCAGCACTGATTTGAGGATATGTTAATTAGGATTTTGTCCAATTGGGTCTTGAAAACTTTCTGGGATGGAGATTTTGCAAATTCTCTGGGCAGTCTTTCTAGCACTAAATTATCTGCAGAATGGAAATTTATACTGCTGAATTCAAGAACAGCTAGCTGGACTGATATAACAAAACTTCTCTTCAGAAATTGTGTGCCAAATGCATAAATTCTGTTCCAGTTTCAAGGCTAGAAAGCTAGATCCGAGAAAAAGGGAAATGCTATCAGATCATATTCAGGACTCTGGACTGAACTGCGAAATTGAGATAGCTCAGCCTTGTTTCTGGGCAAGATGGATAGTTTTGAAGGAATCTTAGTGATTATGGTGGCTTGGTTTCTGTAAATTAACTTCACTTGAGAAAACTGTTCAGATTTTTGAGTCACATTGATAATCTGCATACTAGTTCTGGCTGGGGTGTTAGCTTTCTCCACAGAAATCCATACAGACCTGAGTTTTGAATTTGTAAATAGAATGGTGTTGACCTTGCACCAATGTTTCAGCTATTGCTGAGCGGTGTTGATATAGCATCAAAACTGACTCTCCACTAGATAGGCCAATAGACTAGGAGTGTGCAAGAGGTGGAACAGAGACATTGCCAGGACGGCTGACTTAAACTGACCAAAGGGATATCCCATACCATTTGATATCATGCTCAGTACCAAAAACTGATGGGAGACTCTTGTGAAAACATTTGTCTTCCTGAATAATCACTAATCATATTGAGGCCTTGCATTCTAAGAAGTGTCCTGATGTTGGAAAGCAGACAATAATATTTCTTTCCTTTTTTATTTCTGTGGTTTTTCTTCTTCCTGCCATTAAACTACTATCTCAAACTTGCAAGGTTTATTTATTTTTTTCCCTCCATCTCATTTTCTTGCACTGTCAAACAATACAGAGATTCTGCTTTGGCAAAGAACAGACTGCACATGGAATTGCATAAGCACTACGTCCATACAAGCAAATACAAAACTTCCTTTTTAGTGCTTTTTAGTAGGTGGCAATGACCTTCCTGATAGCATTTCTCAGGGTGAAATCTCTGATCCCTAAGACTGCGGCTAACAACAGAAGCCTTGTAAACTCTACAGTTCTGGAACTGTAATTCATTCTGGAAGCCAGTCAGTGTTCCGCTGAAATCCCTCTGCCTTTCAGTTTACATCCAGTATCATTGCCTTGCTCTTCTGGAATAGCAAGTGGAAGGTAGACAGCTTGTCAAAAATCTTAGCTAAGGAAACCAGATGTACAAGAAAGCGTTAGACACAAAGGTGTTCAGCAAGGGATGACTATCTATCAAGAACACTTGAACTTCTTGAAGGTCAAAAAGGCTCTAGAGTGCTTTTCCACAGAGAGCAATCTGAGTTTGGTATGCAGCAGCGGCTGATGATGATTAGATTCATTTCATCACATAGCGTGCCTAAACATCAGAATTTAACACATGCACACTGAATAAGTTTATTTTGATTCACCGAGGGTGTCCTTTTTGTAGCAGTGCTGACAGTTATTTTGTTACCACTGTTTCTGAATGATCAATGATCTCAAAAAGTTTTGCATCAGATGACACTTCCTTGCTTTTTACATTGTCTGACAAGACTGGTTATCCTTTTCATCATGACTGTTGCAGTTTAACCTGGCAAGCAGCTTAGCGCCACACAACCTTTCTCTCACTCCTCCTACTCCCAGCAGGAGAAGGGAGAGAATAGGAGCAAAAAGTAGAACTTGTAGGTTGAGATAAAAATTATTTACTAAAAAAAAGGAAGAGAGAAATAATAGTAATGATAATTATACATATACATATATATGTTCACAAAACAAGTGATGCAGAATGCAGCTGCTCACCAACAATGCAATGCTCAGCTAGTCCCCAAGCAGCAACTACCCCCCTCAGCCAACTTCTCTCCATTTTATATATTTTTTTCAGATTATATCATAAGGTATGGAATACCCTTTTGGTCAGTTTTTGTGTGCTGTTCTGGTTCTGTCCCCTCCCAGCTCCTTGTGCACCCCCAGCCTCTTCGGTGGCAAAGTAGTAAAGAATATCAAAAACTGAAACGTCCTTGGCTTGTACAGCACTGCTGAGCAACAACTAAAATGTCTGTGTGTTTTCAACACTGCTGTATTGCATATAATAGTATATATAATTAATTAAATAAATAAAACATACAGAAAATAAACCCCACAAGAATCATGATAAAGAATGCCAGAGAACAGCGTTATTCCAAAAGCAACAATGTATATTGTAAAATTGACAGATGCTAATTTACACACAGCAAACCAGAACCTGTCTTAATGAGCCTATCTCTTCCTGGTCTTAGAGCACAAACTGACTCCTATGTTCCTTAGGTGCTGTCCCTTACTTACCATCCTCTTCCACACAAGAAAGAGGGCACTTCTCAGTCCAGAAGTTTCAAGTCAGCCTAGTGCAAAACAAATGCTTTATGACGGAGGAGAACAATAATTCTAAAGTACTTTCCACTGTAAGTAGGAGGACACTGCATATTCTCTTTACTAAAAGAGTGAAGAGGCCGGTACATGCATAATTTATATTAACTGCCTCAGAACTTCATCTCACCATTCAAATACCTTTTCATGAGAAAGAAATAAATAAAGGTATTGCCACTTCGTCAGAACAACATCCATGCTGATAAACTTCCATCCCTAACACAAAACTACCATAGAGAAGTATGTCCTGACTAACACCATATTCAAATTTGCCAACCGTATCCTGAGTTGCATCAAGAGAAATGTGACCGGCAGGACAAGGGAGGTGATTCTGCCTCTCTAGTCTGCTTTCATGAGACCTCACCTGGAGTACTGCATCCAGTTCTGGGGACCCCAAAACAAGAAGACGATGGAGCTGTTGGAGCAGGTCCAAAGGAGGGCCACAAAGATGATCAGAGGGCTGGAGCATCTCCCCTAAGGGAACAGGCTGAGAGAGCTGGGGCTCTGCAGCCTGTAGAAGAGAAGTCTTCGAGTAGACCTTATAGCAGCCTTCCAGTACCTGAAGGGGGCCTAAAGGAAATGGGGAGGGATTTTTTAGAAGGGCAGGTAGCAACAGGATGAGGGGAAAAGACTTTAAACTGGAAGAGGGTGGATTTAGACTAGATAATAGGAAGAAATTCTTTATTGTGAAGGTGGTGAGACACTGGAACAGGTTGCCCTACAACCCTACAAGATTGTGGATGCCCCCTCCCTGGAAGCATTCCAGGCCAGGCTGGATGGGGCTTTGAGCAACGTGGGCTAAGACGGAGGTGTCCCTGCCTGTAGCAGGGAGGTTGGAATTAGATGATCTTAAATGTCCCTTCCACCCCAAGCCATTCTATGGGTCTGTGATTCTATGATTGTGAAATGAGGATGGAGCAACCAGGAAGGCAACAAATTATATTTAATCTAGTACAGCACTTCACCTCTTGCCTGAGAAGTGAGCTACATATCACCAGCTGGGGTTGACAAGTTCAGTAGATAGGACTCTCAATTTAGAGTTGAAGCAGCTTGATTTAAATCTGTTGGCTCATGGCTTCAAAACACAAATGAGTTACTGCAGAGTAACATGCTACTGCATATCAGCAGCTTCACAGTAGCTGTCTATGTGTATCTAGCTCACAGCAAATGTGAGATCACTTAAAATATCTCAGATCTTCATGGCTCAGAAATCTACAGGGAGATGCTGTTTCTAACTTTCTGGTTAGTTAGCATATTTACCTGAAAAGCACAGATGCAGTTGCTAATTCTCTCTATCTTCTTTTGAGCAGAAATATATTCCTGGATCAGAGATATCAACTCATCTCCAAAAAAAAAAAAAAAAAATTCATTTAACCTTGGGATAAGACATATACTTAGGATATGTCAATGAAAGACTATCAAAGAAATACACATATGTACACTTACCTCAGATTTTGAAGTTCTTGTATCAGAGACAGAGAAATAGTAAGTCAGAAATACTGAAGGAGATTTTTATCATCATTTTCTCTTATTAGCAGAAGTCAATTTTATATCAGTACTGTGACAATAGCTCACTTACACAAGGCTTTTAGTCGACTACATTCACTTTTCCTTTAGCTTGCTTTTCAAGAACATTAACACCAGGAGAAACATAGCACTCAGGTCTATAAACATAGGTAAGAAAAAATCTCAAGGAGTTAGCACGGTTTCCTCGAGTATTCTTAAAGGATTAGTATTGTGCAAACATTTAATGGGTTCACTACAGAACAGAACTGATCCAAGGTTACATTCTGACACCATTGTTATTGGTTCCAGCAAATTATTGGATACTGAGGAAAGAATAGTAATTTGCAACAATTTATTTCTTATTGATGTTTTAAATTGTGTGTAACTCCTGCATTGAGAGAGCAATACACAAGGTAAGGAGGCACTAATTATTCCATTGCAGCCTTTTGAACAAAAATACCTTTTTTTTCACTGCAGAAGAAAGGACAAAAAATAAAATTAAAAAAGGTGGTTTTCTTTTGAGAGGAGCTTTGCAACATTAGTATAAATAGATGTATGGAAGAATTAAAAGTATAAGATGGAGATGTTTATTCCTGTTTCTCTGAGTATAAATACAAAAGAACACCAAACAGTACTTGTTCCAGTTATGTTATTTTTCACATATATTAGCCAGAGAGTAGGCAGAATGCACTATATTTTTCGATTTCACTGAATTAGTGGTCAGATAAAAGTTTATAGGTTACAAAAGAGCAGGCCATTATATGTGTTGACATGGTAAGTATCTGCTACAGATGGATGAATAAATGTGTTAAGCCTCTTTCAGACAATGGTAGCCTTACGATTGCAGGCTCAGGTATTTATGAGGTGCTTTAAAAATCACTGTGCCTTCTGGAAGGGCAAAACAGTTGGATGGAGGCAATCCAAAATATCCTAGAGGGGATCAACTTTTTACACGCTATACTAGTGATAGGACAAGGGAAAATGGCTTTATACTTAAAGACAGGAAAATTAGGTTAGATGTTAGTATGAATTTTTTTACTCAGAGAGTACTGAGGCACTGGAACAGGTTGCCGAGGTAAGCTGCAGGTGCATCATCCCTAGAGGTTATAGAATCATAGAATCATAGAATTTAGGGGTTGAAGGGACCTTAAGATCATCTAGTTCCAACCTCCCTGCTACAGGCAGGGACACCTCCGTCTAGCCCAGGTTGCTCAAAGCCCCATCCAGCCTGGCCTGGAATGCTTCCAGGGAGGGGGCATCCACAATCTTGTAGGGTTGTAGGGCAACCTGTTCCAGTGTCTCACCACCTTCACAATAAAGAATTTCTTCCAAATAACTAGTCTAAATCCACCCTCTTCCAGTTTAAAGTCTTTTCCCCTCATCCTGTTGCTACCTGCCCTTCTAAAAAATCCCTCCCCATTTCCTTTAGGCCCCCTTCAGGTACTGGAAGGCTGCTATAAGGTCTACTCGAAGACTTCTCTTCTACAGGCTGCAGAGCCCCAGCTCTCTCAGCCTGTCCCCATAGGGGAGATGCTCCAGCCCTCTGATCATCTTTGTGGCTCTCCTTTGGACCTGCTCCAACAGCTCCATCGTCTTCTTGTATTGGGGTCCCCAGAACTGGACACAGTACTCCAGGTGAAGTCTCCCGAGAGCAGACTAGAGGGACAGAATCACCTCCCTTGTCCTGCCGGTCACATTTCTCTTGATGCAATTCAGGATGCAGTTGGCCTTCTGGGCTGCAAGCGCACATTGCCAGCTCATGTGAACCTTTCATCAACTGACACCCCCAAACCCTTCTCTTTAGGGCTGTTCTCAAGACATTCTCTGCCCAAACTGTATCTGTGCTTGGGATTGCCCCAACCTAGGTGCAGGACCTCGCACTTGGCCTTGTTGAATTCCATGACGTTGCCATGGGCCCACCTCTTCATCTTGTCCAGGTCCCTCTGGATAACATCCTTTTCCCTCTGGCGTATCAACTGCACCACTCAGCTTGGTGTTCAAGACCTGATTGGATGGGGCCCTGGGCAGACTGATCTTGTGGATGCACTCAGCCTATGGCAGGGGTTGGAACTAGATGAACTTTAAGGTATCATCTCCCAACTCAACCTATTCCATAATTCTAAGATTCTATGATCCCAAGAGTTCGATAATGAACAATAGATGGAAATGATATATGTGCTTATCAGATGTTCATCAGATAATCTACTAGATCTGTTACTCAAAATCAAGGAAGACGAGGACACTGAAGGTGACTTTGGCAGAAGTGACCATGAGGCTGCAGAGTTTAAAATCCTGAGAGAAACTGCAAGTCAAATAATTTAATTATATGAACTTCAGAAGCCAATCTTAGCTCATAGAGGGATCTGCTTGGCAGAATTCCACAAAAAAACTGCTCTGAAAGGCAAAGGAGCCAGAATAGCCCACTGATCTTCAAGGGCATCCTCCTCTGAGCACAAAAATGGCCCAATTTTATGTGCAGGAAGTTGAACTGGTACAACAGAAGGCTGGTGCAGAGAAAAGAAGACTCAGGGGGGACCTTATCAGTGCATATAATTCATAGTAGGGTGGTTTTATTTATTTTTTTTTTTTTTTTGGGATAGGTTGAAATGAAATAGTNGGGGGGATGTGGGCAGTGTTATAGGCTGACCTATGAGAGAAGAGTCTAGCAGCTGCCCCATGTCAGATCAGACTCAGCTCCAGGCAGCTTTGAAAGGGATCTGTGGCAAAGTTGAGCCAACGAGTAACATTGGCAGTGCTCTTCTGAGAGCAATTTTAGGGAAAAAATTTCAGCACAACATCTATGAAACTGTGAGAGAAACAGCCCTGCAGCCATCAAGGTCAGTGTAGAAGGAGGGTAGGAGATGTTCTATGCACAGAGCAGAAGTTCCCTGCAGCCCAGGAGAGGTCCACAGTGGAGCAGGCTGTCCCTGTGCAGTCCATGGGTACCACATAGAGCAGATGTCCACATGCAGCCATGGAGGAGACTGCAGTGCAGCAGTGGATGTGGCCTGAAGGAGGCCACAGCCCATGGAGAGCCCTCAAAGGAGCAGGCCCCAGGCTGGGGCTGCTGCCCTTGGATACATGTGCTGGAGTAGTCCGCTCCTAAAGGATGGGCACTATGGTACAGATCCATGTTGGAGCAGTGCTTGAAGAACTGTGGCCTGTGGGAAGCCCTCATTGAATCAGTTCAGGAAGTCAGGCATCCCATAGGAGGGGCTCCATGTAGAGCAGGGACAACAAACTACTATGGAGGAGTGGGAGAGTCAAACAACTGCGGGCTGACTGCAGCCCCCATTTATTGTTTCATTGTGTCTTCTACAAGAGGTAGAAGAGAGTGGATGGGAAGAAGGTGGTTTTAACTGGTTTTTAGTTTATCACAGCCCTAGTTGGTTACTAAATGCAATAAATTATTTTAATCTCTTTATGCTGAGTCTGTTTTGCCCATGACAGTAATTGGTGAATGATGTCCCTGTCATTATCTCAATCTTTGAGCCTTTTTACATCATATTTTCTCTCCCTATTCTTTCGAAGAGAGGAATGAGAGAGCTGCATGGTAGAATGTAGCTGCCCATTAGTATGAAACCATCACAGTAACTGAAGGTGGGGTGCAAGAAAGGCAGAGACTGGCCAGGGCAACAGTGTCCAGAGCCAGGATAAGAAGCACTGAGAACAAGCTGGTGCACGTTAAGTTCTGTCTAAACATCAAGAAGCACTTTTTTTCTATGAGGTTAGTGGAGCACGCATTTCCCACAGAGATTGTGGACTCTCCTCCTTGGGGACCATCAAAAGCTGTGTGGACCTGGTCCTGGGCAGCCTGCTAGAAGTGACTTGGCTTGAGCAGGGGGTTGGACCAGATGAACCCAGAGATCCTTTCCAGCTTCAGCCATTCTGTGACTCTGTGAACAGGAAACTCTGGACTGACCTCCAATGTGAGAATAAAGAAAAAAGGTGGTATGGTGTTTTAACTCGGAAGGCAGCTATGCACCATACAGTCATCTGCTCACTCCCCTGGCCCACGTGGGATGGAGGACAGAGTCAGGAAAAGGAAAAAAAAAAAATAATAAAAAATTAGAAATCATGGTTTGAGGCAAAAAAAAAACCACACAAAAAACCTATTTATTAAGACAGAAAAATAAGAGGAAAAAAATAATAGCAATGATTTATATGTAAGTATATATATAATCACAAAACAAGTGATGAACAATGCAATTGCTTACCATCCACCAACTGATGCCCAGCCAGTCCCCAAGAATCATAGAATCATAGAATCATAGAATAGTTTGGGTTGGAAGGGACCTCAAGGAGGATCAAGTTCCAATCCCTTGCCACAGGCAAAGCTGCCAGCAGCTGCCCAGCCAGTCAACTCTCCATTTCTCAAGGTTTTTTTTTTTCACATGATGCCACATGGAAAATCCCTTTGTCCTGTTTAGTTCAACTGGTTCTATCCCCTACCAATGCCTCATGTCCTCTCAGCCCCCCTTCACTGGCAGGACAGTGGAAGAAGTTGAGAAACTGAAACGGCCTTAGCTCTGTTCAGCACTGCTTAACAATAACTAAACATTGGTGTGCAATCAACAGTGTCTTTCTCCTAAAACCAAAACATAGCATCATCCCAGACACCATGAAGGAAAAATTCAACTCTGTCCTACCTGAAACCAGGACAGGCAGAAACAGGAAAATGTTGTGCAGGTGATGTATAGAAACATTGTTAAACCATGAGGAGGTGGAGTTAGAGAAGATTAAGTCTGGCTGGAATTGAATCTAGAGAGGAATTTCAAGAGCATCTAAAAGAACATCTGTAACTACATCAGTAGTAAAAAAAGTTAAGGAGAGTGTAAGAGCAGTGATCCTCACTGCTCAGTGGAGCTGGGGACGTAGAAAGTAACAAAGGCTGTGGATAAAGTCATGATGCTGAATGTCTTTCTTGCTTATTACTTGTGCCAGTAAGATATGCCTTCTGGTTTCTCAAGTCCAAAATCTCCTGACAGAAATAAAACCAGAGAAATTATATATCTTTTGTAGGGTAAAGAAAATCTCTTCAAGAAATGCAGAACCAAAGGGGAATGAACATGCCAGCTGGACAGTTTTGACACAACGCATCAAATGCTGTATGAGCCATCAGATTTACTGCATACCTGCAATGGAACTGTATTACTATAGACCTGATAAGCCGAGGGTTTCAGAAAAAAAAAAAAAAATCTATTACATATGACTATGAAAAATGAATTTGTTCAGTCTACAAGAAATCTTGAGTAAAACTATGGAAAACTTACCTTACTATCTTTCTGCAGAAAGATGGGATTCATTTGGCCAAACACAGATTCCTAAAAATATCTGAGATACCTTAAGGTGTCTGAAATTTTTATACTGGTTTGGCGGGTATAATGCAACACTTGAAATTAACCTGTGCCCTTCTGAAGGTCATATTAAGTACCTGAGGATCTCTAAAATTGCACAAAATATCATTTAAATGATTTAGACAAATGAATCTTTAGTCTTTCAAGCCAAAAGATGTGGGTTCAGATCTGCCAGATTCATATTCCCATAGAAAGAATATTATAATGCTATCTTTCTGGTTTCCTTAAACTGGAACTGAAAACACATATTGGGAACATTACTGTCAATAAGTGCTACTAATATAAAAATAAGGAAAAGCTTAGAAAAAGCTTTAGCCCTAAGGGTGTTTCTCAACAAGTCAACTAGCTGCCAATTTTGAAAGAATTCTGCAATATGCATTTGTGCTATCTCTTCAGGTATAGCTATTTTCTTTAGGTATACTCACTACCTTTTTTACTTTCCAAATCCAAAAGTAATCCACTTGAAAATGTGAATGTTATACTTTTGAGGTCTTATATGACTAGTTCCAAGCCGTAACGTGCTTATATTGTGCTGTTGCAAGCACTCTGAGCTACACATGAAAAACTAGGCTCTGCATTAGATGAATGCTCTCATGCTGTATTTGAGAATGAGACATCTGTGGAGGAATTACAGGCTTTTTTGATGCTAGAATTTTAAGCTCTTGTTTCCAGGGCTTCAAAAAATATGTTTCAGCACCTGGATGTGAGATATATTTTGAAATAGAGGAAGGATCTTGTTACTTGCCAGGCTTAATTTAAGAATCTGGGGACATCATTAAAGGAAAATCTGTTTTCTTGTTCATCTGTGCACCAACTTTCAGTAATTTTCATCAAAAACACCAACCACTTTTTATAAGCACTTATTTCCCAAGACCCAGAAAAATTTCTGATCTTTGGACCCTGCTTTAAGAGCTCTCTATATCTACCAATCTATATTTTTCCACTCCTCTCTGAAGGCTTACTTGTTTCTGATATCAAAGATTTAGTGGTAATGAATCTCAAGAAAAATCACATCAAGCCAGTTCATGATGCCTTATCTTTTGTGTGAGAAACCAATGAAATAATCCTTCTGCCTCCAGATACATTGGAAATAATCCTAGTCAAGTCAATTTGGAAACAGCTAACGTTAAAAACTCATTTATTCTTCAAACTTCCCATGTTCACAGGTTTAGTAGCATCAAAAGCTGTAGGAAACCACTAGAGATTTTGCTTTCAACAGGGAAATAGCAGACAGAAGTTCACTCTGTTCTTCTTGTCCTCTCCCCAAAGGCCTCTGAGGAAGGCTCCAGAATAAGAGGAGTTTTTTTCCTCACTTTCAGCATCTCATTTTTTTCTTATTCAGCATAGTCCTGTCCCAATGGAATTTGCGTTCTCCTTCATCCTTGGGGTAAGTACTCATACTATTGCTCCAAGATTATAGTTAACTTGTTCAGATACAGTTCTTCTGGATAATGCACATTAGATGACATTGTTTTCAGAGTGCTTAAAATATTTTGTAAAATAAAACAAAACAGAAACCACAATGGAGAATATTTCAGTGTAAAACATATTTTAAAGCGCATTCTTTTTTCATCCGTGTCAGAGAAAACTACTGCAAACTGCAGTAGTGAAAATACAGAAGCTTTCATGCTGGCTTGTTTTCACTCAAAATTGATGGAAAACATACACTGTAATGCTTGTTTAGTAGAATCACAATCATTTATTTAAATTGTAATGGGAAACAATTTGAATATGTCTAAGGGAATTATTACTTGATTCCTGATGGAAGGGAAATGCACACTTGTCTTTTGATTCTATACTCTACCCTGCTCCTCCTCATATAGGAAAAAAAAGTTACAAAATGCACAGCATTTGCTTTTCATACATAAAAACCTTCTTGGACTTGGTTTATTAAAGTCTATGACTGTGCATTCAGAAGTATTTTTTGAATACAGTCGAGTAACTCACCTTCAGATTAGTACATTTCAATAAAGATTAAAAATTGTTGTCTTAGCAAAGTTTAGGTGGAAGTGTTTTGTAGAGATCCTGTAGAAGTTAGATATTTGATTCAAATTTAAAAATCAGCAACAAGGTCTCCAGTGAAAATGCCATTGTTGGAGCTTGCTAGGGCACAAACATAAAGTTCTAAATTTATTTTTAATACTAAGCTCATATTTAAGCAATTTTCTGAATTAAGATTTTCTATGTGTAATTAACCCTTCTGCAAGAATTTTTGTGTTGGTCTTATTGCTGTGAATATGTTTAAACATTTTTTTTGAAATATCTGAAGAATTCCAACTAAAAAATATGGCTTATAGAAATAGTGTCTAAATTGTGGTTATTCACCAGTGAGTAAAAAATAATACAGGAGATGTAAGCAATGCAAAGTAATTCTGGAATATTGATATTATTTTTAAACAATATGTTGAAATTTGAAACAAAACAAAACAAATCAACATAATCATCAACGACAAAAACAGTTATATAATCAGAACACAGGGTTAAAGAAATATCTTTATTCAGGGAAAAGGACTGTGAGTTCAGTCACTAAGAAAATATAAAATGGCTATCTGCTGATGGAGATTGTGGAATTAACAAACAAACAAACAAACAAATAAACAAAACAAATAAGCTTGCCATTCTTCCTGTAACATAAACATTATGACAAAGAAATGCTATTAGAAATATTATGGGTGGGAACCAGCATGAACATATTGCTGTAACAATATATGTACACGAAGATAAGAATACAAAACACATATTAGACAAAAATTAGTTGTATATTTGGTACTGTGGAGATGGAAATTAGAAATGATATATTTTCCTTTCAGTTTAGCCCCAGTGACATTCAACAAATCATTTCAGCTCACTACTCTTCTATTTCTCAATTTATAAAATAGAAATAATTGAATCATAGGATGGCCTAGGTTTGAGGGGATCTTAGAGATTATCCAGTTCTAGCTCACTGCCATGGGCAATGTTGCTACCCACCAGATCAGGCTGCTGAGAATCCATCCAACCTGGCCTTGAACACCTTTAGGAATGGGGCATCCACAGCTTCTCTGGTCATCTTGTTCCAGTACCTCACCACCCTAAATACTGATATTTATCTTCCTTCATAAATCATTTATGCTTGAATGGATGAGAAGTTCTTCATATTAGCTGCAGGATAATCATTATTATGTTTAATGAGTTAAAGACTTCCTTCTTAATACAACTAGATGAATTCCAACCTATGGATTCCAGTATTGATCAACTACTTGCAAACACATCATTTAACATTCTACATCTCCTGTAACATGGATGGGTGTTTATGCCTGCCAAGCCTCAGTCATCCTCTGAAAGGCATGCACACAACACCAAGAAGATCAACACCTAAAGGACTGTAAAGTACATCCATGCTGCATGTTTCAGCAATATGAAGAGATATACAGGGTAACCAGGAAGAACTGTCCTTGAGGTAATGACAGTGTTCAGTTTTTCTCTAACTGAGCTGAAATTGCTCTTCATCTCATCAGACTAATACATCCTGTGCTAAGAGCACTGTAATTCTGTGGAACATAGAAAAAAAACAACAAAACAACCTCTTCCAAGTCAAACCACAGTACAGTCTAACAGATCAATCTACCAAACTGTGACTACTCTTTTGAGTTCCATGGATATCTCTTCTGAATTTTTCCATCTTTTGGGTCATTCCATTCTTTACATCTGAGATGAGGAGTAACAGATATATGCACTATAATTCAAACCTAGCATCCCCATTTCAAGCACTGATCAACTTTTTTCCCCAGACGGAATCACCTGAAATATTTAAACATGTACAAAAGAAAAAATATAGTACCATTTGGCAACTCCATATTCCATAAAAAGCCTTTCTGCAAACCCACACTGCAGCACTGGACAGTTGCTGGTGGCTACAAAGATTGAGGGGGTATCAAGGACCTCTAGCATATTCACAAAATAAGGACTGTAATGTATGAGTCAATCTATTACTTGAACAGAACATCAAGATTCATTTCTCCAAGAGCACAAATTCTGTCAGCCTTTTGCAGATCTAGCCTGTGTGACCAGCATTTTCACATGACAGATGATAAAATCTGTAATTTCCATGATGTTGACAGTCCTACAAGATAATTATTCTACACCAGTCTTCTCATCTTGTATGTATTCTACACATATACATATATGCTTACAACTTTCTCCCTCAAATAGCTACAAACTTTCTAGTGTCTGTGTAGAAGTAATAGGTTTGCCAATCTTTATTTTTCTTAATCTTCCAGTTATCAAGTCATACAGCCTTTGTTTAAGGTTTTTCATGATTTCTTCAGACCAAATCTTTTATGGTAGGAGCAAGATAAGCAAGATGTATCTTTTTTATTGGTGCAGGAAAGTTTGAAAATAAAGCAGTACCGATCAGTTAACAATAAAAGAATTAGAAAAGACATTAATATAGTTAATGATCTTTAATTACATAATGGAATGCCTGTTACGTGATTCTTTAAGTCTCTTAGCATTTCCATGCATTATTGATAACCAATTAGGTACAGATGAAAGAGCTGGGAGAATTATTTGCAGAGAACAATTTATTTGATAAATTTAGGCTCTTTTTCTGCTTTTGAATTGCCTATAAGCAGGTTTGACTCTTACAGATGCCATTGTTTCTCCAAATTATTTAGTGAACATTTTAAACAAGAGTCTTCCAACCTATGTTCTGATACAGATTATTTTGTTTTCCGTGTATGATTTATTTTCATTTCTCCAACAAAATATTTACTTTTTGAGTCTGGTATCATATTCTGTTCCTTTACTATGTGAATATTAAACTCAAATTCTTCCTGATTCCTCCTTCTCTTTCAGGGCTGGATTCATTCAGCTTAGTCCAGCCACAGAGCTATATTTGTCCTCCCAGTTTCATTATCCAAAGCAGAATGGAAAACAGAAGATGTTATCATCATATGAAGCAAACAGAACATGCTTGTCCAACAGATGGAATTTTTTATTTGAGTCTAATCAGCAGCTTTGCCTTTTACTATTCATTTTCCTATTGCCTGTCATGCAACCCTCTATAAAGTTTTTAATTGCTCAATTTACTTACATACTCAACAAACAGGAATGTTTCAGTGATTTACACTATCATGCAACAAATTTTGTAAAAATGACTTGTTTGTAGATATTCATTTCATCATGTGCTAAATATGGCATGCAGTCTCACATCAGTTAGTTGAAAGACTACAAAATTCAATTCACCTAAAGTCTAGTTGTTTATCAGTCACATTATTAACTTTAAAAACTTGCACTACTACAACATTTAGAGGCAATATTTGTTACGCTCTCAGAACATTTTTGCAGCCAGTGGCTATCAGTTCAGCTGCAGACAGTGGAATAAGGATCAGACACCAAACATAGTCACTTCTCATCAAAACTAACAGAAGCTGCTTTTAAGGATAGGCTAATGTAGTAGACCAGTAGTCTTAAATTTTCTAAACTAGCTGATATCTTTTCTCAAAGAGAGCAATTAAATAGTAAAACAAGTAATAGCAAAAACATTTTGCTGTCTGGTGACTTTTAGCTCTAGGAAAACATGAAAATCAAAATTTCAGGAATCAGATGTACAGATCTCTGATCAGGTATCCATCTGCTGATAATTTGTAAGATTTTCATGTGTGGAAAAACAACCAACCAACTACCAACAACAAAAACAACACAAATGAATAAACACACATTTGTATTTGGCTTGGAACGTATTTCTGTTATCAGAATACATAAAGCTGAATAATTACAACATCATTAATTCTCTTAACTTATGAAAAAAGCATTTGTAAAATATAAACTTTTTTGAGAACTTGCATTTATGCCCAGTATTTTCATTTAAAAATATTTTTGAGCACATCTTAGCTTTTTATTGTTATGATTATTTTCTATCCTTCTTTACTTTCTTAAGTTCTTTGCATGAGATACTCTCATACTCCTTTGGTTAATTTTATGCTGCTCTCATACCCAGCCTGGGCCAAGACCATTAGATGCTACTGTTAAAAATTAAAATAACAGCAATATCAGCAAATGCAATAAAAATTAGGTATGTAAAATTAAGTAGGGTTATATTACTTCTCTCATTTTAAGGAAGATCATGATACTATGAAACACCTTCATCTTCATTTCAGCTTCTAAGATAAATTGCAAGCTCAATTATAATCAAAGTTTGCTAGAAATGTAATACTTACTTAGATGTCAGCAGTGGAAGCAGCTCTGCCAAGATTTTCAATCTGATATTCAGGATTAGCAGGGGACTTTTTAATAAAGATGACATCCTTGACATGCATCTCTTCAAGAGCTCTGTGTATGTGTGCATGCGTATGTGTAATTTCTTCTTTAGCAAGATGTCTTTAGAGACCATAGAATTGCTGTAAATAGGAAGGATGTCTGGGGATTGCTTAGCCCAGCCTCCGTTTTCAAACAAGGTCAGCCAAGATGAGTTGCTCAGGGCTTCACATCCAGTTGGGTTTTGAGTATATCCAAGGATGAAGACGCCTCAGCCTCTCTGTGTTTAACTGCCCAAAACCAGATACAGGACTCAAGAAGCTGCCTCACAACTGCTGATTAGAGGGGATGGATCACCTCCTTGACCTGTTGGCAACACTCCTCCTAATTTGCCCATTATGCTTTTAGCTTTCCTTGTCACCTGGGCCCATTGCTGATTCACGAGCACCTTGTTGTTAACCAGGATCTCCACGTCTTTTCTGCAAAGTCACTTTTCAGGTGGTGGTCTCCAGCCTGTCCTAGTACAAGGAATTATTCTTTTCCAGGTGCAGCACTTGGCATTTCTCCTTTATCAGATTCCCCGAAATTCCAGTTAGCATTGATGGATAATATACTTAAAGGAACAACAGAAACTCCACCAATGTCCTTCAGTGATAGCTACATTCATTTTCATCCCTCAGCTACAACTTGCCTGGATGACTGACTGTTCACATCATCAGATCATATGGGTAGTGTCAACAGATTTCCATTGGCTGGGATGGCTCTTAAGCATTCTGAATGGTTTTCCTTGAGTGATATTCTTATTACAGTAGCTACAGGGAAAACAATCTAATACAGTTGCATTAATACAATTCCTATGAGTGTTTTTCTATATATATTTTTTTAATTTCCTGAAAAGGTGTTTTTTTTTTTGGAATAAAGTACAAATAATTCGTTGTTCTGGTAGATAAGAATGGCCGATTTAGATAGAAAATGTGAAAATGAACAAGCCTTGAAAAAAACAACATATTTTCTGTTACTCTAGCTACTCTATTTTTTTCAGTGTACCATATTAATTACTAATGTATTAAAATGAGAGCAATTTTTACCTTCCTTCAGGATCTCCTGCAAACTACTTGAGGTGTTTAATAAAATTCTATAAGTTATTGAAATGTCTATGAATAATATATTAACAATATCCATGTCATCCGTTATGAAGAAGGATAAAAAAGATAATTACAAAAAAAGAACTCAGGAGTCTGTATTAAAGTTGTCCTTCAGATATTTTCAAGAGCAGATATGCTACTAAGCAAACTCTGTAATATTCAATAAGTGTTTTGGAATGGATCATCCTATATTTCTTTCTCCATGAAGACAAGTGATTGCAGCAAGCACAAAAAGTAGTGTTAATCACAAGCCTATATCACTGAAATTCTCTTTCCCTTCCCGCTGCATGTTGAATAAACCCATTATTGCAATTTGAAATTTCAAGTGGCAGCTAATTTAAGTGTAGCTTCACCTTATGGTTTCCAACAATTACAAACAGCTATTTAGATTTATTTGCCAGTTCACGTAGCAGAGCATTTTGCTAGATTATCTTTAAACCTAAACTGAAAAGCACTACAGGATTTTAATTGAGTAATTTAAATTCTTTGTCCATTTTATTTTGCTCTCTCAGAGAGTGAAAGTAGATTACATATTCCATGAGAACAATAGAAGTCTTTTTTTTTTTTTTTTTTTTTTT
>JACDJE010000287.1:2683132-2742057 GCA_016647715.1 Pavo muticus
AAAAAAAAAAAAAAAAAAAAAAAAAAAAAAAAAGTTGTTATGCTTTTTTAACATTTGTCATTAAAATTACCCAGATTAACAGGCAAGTGTGAATGAGATACTAGTAGTGAACATATATTATAAATAACTTATAATGAATAGTCTTATGTGTTACTAACATACATATAAAATATTTCTGGCTCTTTCCTATCTGTAACAGCCTAAACTTTATGTTTCATAACCAGGACATTTCATTTCCCAAGGAGCTTAAAATACTTGTATGAAATTTTCTGTCCTGACAACAACCGTCAGGCACTTCATAGACACTAACTACGAGCCACAAAAAGTTTGACTAAACCTAGAATTATTTCCCATATATGCATCTGCTGAAATGAATCCTTTTGAATAAGATTGCTTGGTATATTCAGCAGGTTCTTCTTGCATCCTACAGTTTCCAGATACGGTTGGAAAATGAAGACTGAAATATTTGCAAATATTCCTACAAAACTGTAAATATATATAATGCTGCTGGCCACTTCAACCCAGTCCTCATGATGTAGCATTGTACTAGAAGCACATTTTATAGAAAACACATGAAAAAATATTCATGGGAAGATATAAGGAGACCGAGATGATACATTTTCAGTGAGATGGTTCTAACTGTAAAAGACAGGAAATCACAAACTCTCAATTTTTCTGCTCAGATCCAGATATCAGAGCACTCTGTTTCACTGTATTTAGTGGAAGTTCTTTTATTCTTTTGTTTTGTTCTGTTTTGTTTTGGGTTTGTTACTCCTCTGTTGGTGTTCCCCTAAGTACTTTGTCAGTGCAAAAACCTTACTCCTCTACACTTCTCATAGATATTTTATTCCCAATTCTGATATTCCTATAGTACATCTCAACCCTTCCTCTGCTGTAAATATATATAAATCCAATCAAAAAACTTAAGTAGAAAACTTCATTTCATATTCCTGTTTCCATATTCACACCAGAAATATTCACATGTTGATCCAGTCTCATAAAGGGAAACCATGTAATGAGACTTGCCCAGATTATTCAAATCAAATAATATTTCACTAATTTCAACTATGTATGATTAATCTTTTAAAAGAAAAGAAAAACACTGAAAATAAAATTTTAGACAATCATAACTGAGGAAGATCATTATGAGAGGCAACTTAAAAATATCGTGTTGTTCAGGGGCAGTTTAAATACTGAAAGATGCTAAATTATCAAATACACTTTTTGCAATTAATTATTTGTTCTAATTTAATTGGATACATAGAAAATAATTTCTGGAGCATAAGCTGAGTCTAAGTTATGTCCTATGGAAATTAAGTTGTAGTACCTATTTGAGTGTCTGTACAAGTCCGGAATTGTATTAACTTTCATCTTGTCTATGCTCTCCATCAGCAGTTCAAGAAATGGGATATTTATCAAATTTAGAGACCATTTGACCTTCTTCAAGTTAATACAAAATCAGGTTGACCTATAGCTGCCAGCATCAAGAGCTAGTTCACTCATTAGATGACTTCTAGATAGGGATGGCCAAATGGTTTGACCTGAGATCACTGATGAACTACATCCTGTTAACCTCAAAAGAAAGAAGAGACAAGAAAAGGAAAGAGAAATAGGGGACAAAAGAAGCTTCAAAGTAACAGCTGTGGTTGATTCAAAAAAAAAAAAAATAAAAAAAAATAGCAGAACTATAATATAACGACTATAGACTTGGTCTCACCTAAGACAACAGTCTATGCACAAAGGGTTGTAATTGCATTAGCATTTAGCTGTTCTGAGAAAATTTGGGGTGGTACACTCATGACCATTTTCTTGCCTTTCTGTACTGGAAACCAGTTTTTCTCTCCACTGTGCATTAGATGAATCTTTACAAAGTAGCACAGAAAAATAATTTAGGTGAAAACATGTATGTTGAAGTTAATTACAATTTCTGAAAATACTCAGCCACAAAGAAAGTAATGTTGATATGAATCCTGAAATTATTTGTGCTAAATCTTTCAAGGCTGGTTCCAAGGCTCTCACACAATTCTACAAATAAATGTCTAAGAAATAAAATTATAAGGGCCTTCCATTTTTATATATTCTATGAATCAGGTGCGGGACCTGTTCCACCTCTTCAAACTCTACAGAGTTCAGAGGGATAGAATCAAATAAGGAAAAGGCTGGAATCAATGCAGAATCAGTTTTATTGGTATTTTTAATGATAGACAAAATACCACAAAAGAAGAATGAGATATCTTTCTGAATCTCTTCTGTAAGTAACTTTTTGGTTCATTTTGATTGGTGACCTATACATAGCTATAATTCCATATCTTGTGTAACCCTCTACATCAGGCTTCCCTCAGGCTTAATACAGAAATATCTGTTCCGGTTGTGGTATTTGCAGTACCTCAGTGCTCTCCTCTGCAAGTTAGCATCATGAAACATCAGAATCAATACCAGAAAATTCAATCTAAACAACTTCCTCCACTTCTGTGTTGACAACTATGGAGAACCACCACTGAAGATATTTGCTTCTGGCCAGTGTTTGCCTCTGCCACCCTCTGCCATCACAAAGTGGTGGTAGTGGGGTAGCCTTTTCCCACTGACAGAGAACAGCTAGGGGCAGTCTATCTCTCTCAAAGATATAGGCTTTAAGAAAAGATTTAGATCTTCACAAATGGGGTCAACCCACATCGGCTTCAATGGACATTAGGAGTGCATTTTATTTTCTAGTTTCCAAATAAAATGGTAAATTCATTTTTCTGAGAAAATTCAGGATTTCAAGGTTGAACAAAGAACTACTGATGTTTTTCATTAAAGCAAGAGATGAACTTACAAATGAAAAGTAGACTAATGAAGAGATATTACTGTGGCTTTGGAATATTCTAGCATATTTTATTGACGGGAGCTTTGGGTTAAAATCATTACTTCTCACATCTTTTTTCTTATTCTTTTTCTTTCTCTTTTGAGCCCTTCTTTTCTCACAATAAAAATTATGTCTAAACAGGGCAAAACAGATCTATTTAACTTCCACTAGACATGTTCCTACTCTATGTCTGTTTGCACACTTTGAAGGCTAAATTCACAGTAAATTTGACTAAATGAATTTTGTGTCAGACAGTGTTTCCTGTGTTTGAGAGTTCTTTGAATGGATTATTTAAGTGAAAAGACAGAACATCCCCTCCATACCTCTCGGTAAACAAAATGAATCCCCAAAGAATCTAGTAGGTCTCTAAATTAATCTTTTTTATTTTCTAGGTGATGTGTGATTTAACTTTTAAATCTATATAATCATTTTATATTAATGATTGCCTATGAATTATAGCTTATATCATCTTTGTACCCAAAGTGAATCAACAATGTACACTAGATCTTTTTACCAGTTATGCAATCAAACTATAAAAAACACACTCATGCTTCAAAATACAAAACAACTTATTTAACGTAATTTACATTCAAAATTAAGATAAAGATACTAATCTCTGTTCATTGGTCCATGTCATTATATATCCTGTTAAATAAATAGGAAAATACATCTGCTCCTGAGAACTTATAATTTATGGATTTTTTTCAGTCTGGAGCCAAATCACACTCCTACATAGTGATTTCAGAGGATAGACTCAAATTCTGCCTTTGTAATCTACAGAACGCTCTCCAATTCTTCGTTGTTTTACAAATACGACAGATCCCAACTTCCACACTCAAATATTATTTTCCATACCCTAGCCAATGACAAAGAATATATCCAGCCTAGATTCACGTGAAAATAAAAAGCCATTTATGCTCTTTTGCTGAATGCAGAATAAAATTACAAATTCTTGCCTGTGTCTGACACAGTTAAAAAACTGGTTGAGGATACTCATGATGGTCTGTCATCTCATAGAGAAAGGCCAGGCTTTGGAAGGTTTGGTATTCCTGAATCACCTCATCCTAATAAGAGCATTCCAGTCCTCAGGGAACCAACATATGATCATCTCACTTAACAGATCCCTTTCCCTGTTTGTTTCAGGTTCTTTAACTATAGGACCAGAAATTGCAGGAAAATGAGTCACAGGCTAGTGTCTTCCCAGAAGATGACTGTTCGTTTCCGTGGTCATCACCTCTCCCCACAGCATCACTTCCTCTCTCCAAAGCTCAGAATCTCCATCAGAAAAGGAGGAACAATAATACTTTATTTCTTTTGAAACATCTTTTCAGAAGCTCAAGCTATAGGCTGACTTTATTTTCCCATGTAAGTAAAAGCTGTTTGTTGTTGTGCTGCTACAGGAGGAACATGTCTCTTTAGTTTTAATTTATCTTGGCCTGAGAGCTTGGTGCCGTTTCTTGACTGAATTGAGAAAGGTACCCACCTTACTCACATTCTTACTAAGCTATTAGAGCTTAATGTTCATTCAACTACTGACTGAGACCATGCATTTAGTTTATAGGTTACTGTATGCAATAAGAACAATATTGGCTATTTCTGTTTGTGCTGGATTAACTTTTATTTAAAATAAATAAATAAATAAACGGATATGTATATGTGCGTATACGTGCGTTTAATGTGCAGTTTAACTTCTCAGCTGAGACAATGCTGCTATATACTAGTTTAGGAGATAAAACCTGTCCAAAGTTCTGTAAAGATCAGAGTGTCTTATCTTAAGTTGGATTACTGCTCTTGCAGACTGAGACCAGATAAACAAAGCCCTTATATAACTTCAGGGCTGTTGTGATCAATTTGCCTGGTGCACGACTCTGGGGACCATGCTGTTTTACCATCTTGATTGCAATGATAAATCCATCATTATGTTCAGTGCGGTGGAAACAGCTTAGAGCCTTGCCATTTGTGGCAAATCTTTTCTATGGCAGGCTCATAGTAAATCAGTCTAACCTGAGCTGACAATGATTGATTCTGAACAAAATGTCACGAACAATCAAATCCTCTGTTTTCTTCTTCTTTTGAAACTGAATAGATTTAACCCCCTAAATCTAACAAAATTCAAAAGAAAATAGAAAGGAGCATTAATTTGTTGTTGTGTCTTTAATTTGTGATTGATAATTGTGATAAGAAAAGGGGAGATTTAATTCACATATTAGAAATCAGAACTGTGTGGAAAACAATTCACATGTTATTTATAGTCATTAATCATTACTATCATTGTGCATCAGAGAAACACATATTTGAATCCACTTAGACTGTATGTGTGGGAAGGAGACAGGAAGATTTATCTGCTCTCTGAGGCAGGAATTGTTTCTTTCTTCCTGCTTCCTTAAAACCCTCCTATGATGGAGCTATGGTAATGATTGGAATGTTAAAAAAATGTTAAAAATTTAGTAACACAGATAGACTCATTACAGTCATCCAGGCAGCCTACTGGTTTATCTTGAATTTTTTTGTTTGTTTGTTTGTTTGTTTTGGCAGGCCTACAAAATCCATTGCAAAAGCTCCTGGATCATTAGAGCTGTTACAGGGAACGTAGGGTTCTCCCAGAAATCTGTGCTAGTAAAAAATCTAACATTTGATCAAGCATGGTTGAAACAAATCCTGTTTTCCATCGACAGAAAACTACAAAATAACTGTTATGGTCCCAGTGTTACACATTCCAAAGGTAGGAATTAATGTTACAAATTAAAATGCTTGCTTTCTGGGGAGATACATTAAAAACAAAAACAAAAACCCAAAACATAGCTCCATTACACCATCCTGTATTATTTTTCCCATGCTGCATCAAAGTATTTTTAGAATAGATACAAAGTTAAAAAAGACACAACTAGATCTTTTCTGCATTGCAATCTACAAAGAAAAAAAAAGGGAGGGGGGGGGGCTTGAAGAAAAATAGCTTTGGCTTTTGTGCGTACTGAATAGAAAATGAAGAAGGTATAGTCACTGAAATGATTACCTCATTTACTTGTTTATCTGGAATATTGGATGAAATAATGTAAAGGAATTGAAATTAAATGAATTATAAGCATCTTTCAAATCTATTCTTTTTCTAATATACACAGATCACACACTTTGGAGAGGCAATCAGATTCAACGTGAGGTAGAGTAAACAGAAGCATCTTCCAGCTGAGACAAAAGGCTTTTCAGAGCTCATGTGTTTGTGAGGAGATGTGAAAAGAATATCTTAAATGAACTATCAGTTATTTTTATACTGTTTTGGGGAAGTGGGAATCTTTCAAATTTGGTATGTGAATAACATGTTTGTGAAACAGAAACACAAGCAGAACTTGTTATAGGTAGGACATTATTCTTTGCACATCTCTAATAATGCAACTAGCTCTGACCTGAATTAAAATCATTATTCCTATTCGCATTTTTAAACAGAATTTTAAGGAGAAATGCATATCTGCTTCACAGAGGATTTAATTATATCATCAGGTTTTGGTATTCAAAACTTAGTTTAGCTCTGATTCAGAACAAATCCCCAAAATTCTCAAATACAGGAATAGTCCAAGGGTTCTTAATACAAAGGCAATCCACTCCGAGAGACTGAACCTGGGTTGCAGCTTCTGAAAGCTCTGGGATTAGAGGCAATCTCCCTGCTTGGCTGCCTCAGTGACATGATCCATCAGAGTTTGGTCTCTTCAGTGAAACCAGCCAATAGCCACACATGTAAGTTTTCAAGAAACCCGGGATGCTTAGAAGATGCCTGTCAGGTGAGATCCTTCTACTTGATTTCTCAAATAATTTTTATTAAATTGAACTCTCTGTGGGTTTTTCGTATCACCTAAGGAAAATGTTTTCTGCTAGAGATTATCCAGTCAGTTGCAATCTCTCCTTTCTGGATATGTGTACAATAACATGTAGCCTACATTAGCACATACATAGCCTACATTAACAATGCAGGACAACTAAGCATGGCCTTCTCAAGTGAGGCAGCAAGTGCTGAGGAGATATGTCCATACTGTACATGGGGTTACAATGAGTTTTCTTTGGATATACTCTAGTCTGGAAAGCCCACCTTTGTGTTTCCTTTAATCCAGAAGGAGTCTGGTTTATGATTTCCTTAGTGAGAACAGAAGTGTGGTGATCACTGAATTTAAATGCTAGGGCAGATACTCATGTCTAACAAAAGTTAGATTGTGACTTGTGGTGTCAGCATCCATATCCTTCATTTCTTCAGTGAGATAGGTATGGTTTCTGCTCAATATCGTACCCAAAACCAACTGTCAGAATTACACATAACACTCTAAAGGGTGACACTGAAGGGTTTGTCTTCATCCAGAATGTAAGTATTTTTACCTTAAATTCTACCTAGAGCAATAAATCAGAAATGCTAGGCATGGGGTATTAAGTGAAACTTTGAGTGGATAAACCTGATGTAAGGTTGTTTGTTTATGTGAAGGACACTCAGAAAAAGACAGAGGATAAATAAGTGACTCCTAAAGCTGACTTTGCGTTGTCCATTTGATTTGGAATCAAAACCCTAGTTGGTCAGATGATCATTTCCACATGTTCCTATATAAGCAGAAATTAGAAATCTGCATTCACAACAAAAGTAGCAGCATAACAGCAAATATTAAATAAATCAATCAGCAGTAGCAAAACAGCACAAACACTTTCTGAACTCACAAAAACCACCTGTAAGACCAAGGTTCAGGTAAACTGACAAAATCACCCCATCAGAAGATTTAGGTAACATTTTTTCTGGAAAGCTTTTCACAGATTCTTCTAGGATTATCATAGAATCAGAGAATGGCCTGGGTTGAAAAGGACCCCAAAGATCATCTAGTTTCTACCCCCCTGCCACGGGCAGGGTCACCAACATTATTATTGCTCTGTAGGAAACAAAAATATTAATGAACTTAGTTTGTGTTTCATATATCAGCATATTAGTGTTATACAAACAAACCAACGAACGAAGCAAAAACCTCTCTAAAAGAAAGATTTCTATGAATGTTTTTGTTTAGCTGACCAGCAATGAGATTATTAAAAAATAAAGCCCTAAAAACACACCCAAATCAGCAGATTATGTAGGAGGAGGACTCAGGTCTGAACGATGCTACACGACTGTCCACACTGTTAAATTGTTACCCTACCCCAGCCCAGTTTTGGAATGGATGAAGAAGCAGACTCCCATTCAATGATGGGGCAAGATCAGGGTTTATCACAGATAGGTATGTTCTAGCAGTTAGCTTTCTGAGGTCACCATTCTTGTGAGGGTAAAGGCATTTTATTGTGTGCATTCAATTGTGCTGTGTCAGTGGGCTTCAGAACCAGAAAGTATTCACACTCCACTGACAGCATAACTCTGTGCATATTAATAGTCCCTCTGCTGATACACAGATCTTCAGTACAGAACATCATCTCTAGTACTAAACCATAAAAATGCCAAGACTGAGACACCACCCAACAATTATCCATACTGACAGATTATAAGTACTACTGAAAAGGGACTCTAACGTAGTTTTGTCCACCTAGAACTCTGAAATATTTTTTGGATGTAGATGAGTGAGTCTAGATATGTGGATGTGAGTAATGCTTTGTTAATATCGTCAAAGCAAACCTTGGGCCAAGAAAAAAGACAGTGGGTACATGGAGCTATACTGTCACAGGACAGAGTTATTAAAATGATTCATTCCTATGCTGCTCAGGATTTATTTACTGTAGAGTGTCTGAACTGCATACTAGTCATACCTGGACCATCTCTGGGACCAGATGGTGACTGTGTATCCTTAAAATCTAATTGTGATTTTATGTGATTTTCAGTACAAAGTGTCAGATATAACGTGAGCTTCTGCACTTCATTCCAGTAGCATGATATTTTTATTGCACAAAAGTAAAGGTCTCCTCTAGGATGTTTCATGGCAAGGGATATTAGGATCTGCAAAGGTCATAAGGATAGTCCTGAAGGACAACATAGGGCAGAGAGAACCAAACTCAATGCAGATCGCCTTAGAGGAGTAGTCTCTGGAGTCGGCAGTCAAAGACATCTTGGCTTTTTCTTGCAGAAAATTAGAATAATTAAGCAATGTAAATCACCGGGGGTAAGTGCCTGTCTTTTGCTCCCTTGCTGTCTTTCTTTTGTTCAGCAGTGTGGATACATCCAGCTTAGTTCCTCCGACTAAAATACACATACATGTTTTCAAGATTAGGAATGTAGTGATTTATTATCTTTTCACATGCAATTGCCTGTAGGTTGAACAAGAACATCTGTTCATTATTGTAGAGCAGCAATACACAGTAGTTTGCTGCAGGGTAGGAAAGGAAGGAATTCCATAATTTGATTTGGTAGGGAGCTTCTATCTGCAGAACACAAGTGGCCAATTGCAGCTTTATTCAGGAAATCTTTGTCTTACTGTGAGAAGTGCTATTGTTTCTTAATTACTACTACAGATAGCCAAGTCCTTAATATTGTATCTGTACTGAAAGGCAGCATCCTTCTGCATCTTGCTGAGGTATTGTCTGTGTCTTGGCACACAACATGAAAGACCATCTGAGAATAACAGCACCCTCTTCTGATCAGTCGTGGGGCTCTTTTTTTTCCCACCGCCTATCATTGTCAATTTCCATTACTGCAGTTTCTCAGATTCATCAGGCTCATAGCATAGCTCAGTGTGCCACAGAATGCACAAATTATGGGAAATTAGACCATTCCCATAAATTTTGGATCCTTTTTTTTTCTCAAGAGAGTGAAAAACGAGCATGTTTAAATGCAAGCAAGATTTACATTCACGGAAATGCCAAGGATAAAGGATAGAAAAGTTTCATGAGTCATTTTGAGTATTCTCTTGAACACACAAGTATTTCCCTCTACTTCCTAGTGCCTCTGTGTTCATTGTATTCAGCCTCACCTCAGCTGAACAGATCACATCTGTTGAACGGCTCTGCTGCTACAAAAATATTGGCATTTGGCAACATATACATACTTGTCTTGCAAAGGGGATCATTCAGAACAAAATATTACATTCAAAATCAGTTGACGGCATAGATAGATTTAAAATATACTGGATTTTAGGTAAAGCTTCCAATCAGTGCTACCAAATTTGCAACGTCAAGCATTCAACAGTCAGCACATACGAAAATTAATGTTACATGCACAAATCTGGCCTCTTGTGAATGTTCTTCAGGTCTCTGAATTGCCTACAGGCAATTGGATGTGAAAAGATAATAAATCACTGCCTGTCTTTTGTGTATTAAAAATAACTCCCTTTTAATAAGATGATCAAACCTGAGGTTTCTACTTGAGGTTATACATGCACATGCAGTCTCATTGCATAGACAACACAGAAGAGTGCTCAAGACTTGTTAAGACTTGGTGGGATTTTTTTTGACAGAACAGCATTGCTTCATCCTGGCTCCTCCACGTTTTTTCCAGATTGTGCAATTTTTAGATGAGAAAGGCACAGATTTAAGAGTAGCAACTTAATAAAAAATATATATATAAAACCTGAACTTATGCTCTTGTCATTATCTGCCCAATCTCCCTTCCGTATGGACCCACAGTATTGTTTAAATGAGGAAAGAGCATCTGGAAGGGAACCAGTTTTGTATGATCCCATCTGGAAACTCATCTTTGTGGCATACTTAAACGAGATGCTAGGTTGATGCATGGGCAGGACTGATAGCAAGCTGACGGATTTTAGCAGACAGCCTCTAGCAAGCTCTACTGAGGAAAGTACAGATGGGAAATAGTGATTTTTGGCAGCTTATGATTCAGCCAAACTTGAATGGGTTGAGGACATGAGGAGAGTAAAAAGCATCTTCCTGACCCCAGGAATGTACTCATGCAAAATCTCAAGTTCCTTTTGTGAGACAGAGAAGTATTCAACTATTTGGAAACACCATATTCAAATAACGGTATTTCTGTTTAAAGTTGGAAAAGGTTATCCAGATTTTTATGTGAAGTTAAATATAGATACTCTTCTCCAAACAAAAAATATGTGAAGCTTTACTATTCCAGTCAAGTACAACATATTCCCATAAGCAGCTCAATGCCTTCCCAGGAACTTGATGCCTTCCCAGAAATAACAAAAAATTCAAATGCTAGACCTCATATGGAGGAAACAATCTATCTCCACAATAGCTTGCAATGAGTCTTTCACAAAGTAAGAGCTCTGATTGCTAGTGGAAAAAACTCTTGCAAAAATACAAGACTAAATGACCAGAAAGAACCAGTGTAGCTGCACATGCTGTTGAAAAGAGTGCCCAACGTTTTCATAAGACAATTTTCTATGTGAATATCAATGATACAAATGAAAACTTTTTCCTTATTAATAATTGTTTTGAATCATATGGGAAACTAGAAATCAGAAATGAGCCTGTCTCGATCCTAAAAAATTTAGTACCCGAGTAGACAAGAAGATAAAATGTAATATTATTAACTCTGTACTCCAGAAGTTAAATATGCCTGATTCTAAGAGACTCTGACAGCTACACTTATGGTTTAAATAGACATAACTTTTGAGATAGTCAGCACTTCCAGTCCAGTTCTTAAGTGATTTTTTTCTTCTGAAATCTGAAGTCAAACACTTGAAATCACTTTCCCTGAATCCATTATAAATACTTTAATCATAACACCATCCATTTACTCTTTAACTTTTTGCTTTTGGGCTTCTTGAGATAACAGAAATCACTTTTCCTTTAAAAACAAAATGCAGAAAGCAAAACCCATTTGTATAATTACAACTCTGATCTTCATCCTTCTCCCAGACGTAATCTCCCCTAGAAAACTCTCGCTTAATGGGCCATTCCAGTAAACCCTTATAGCTCAAAGATTGCTGTGTTTAACAGAAGTCTGTAAGAGATGAAAAAGCAAAACTTGCAGCAAGATTCCCTGAAAGCTGTGCTAACTAACAAGCTTAATGGTTTTTTAATGGTCCCCTTACAGACTTATGTAAGGGCAATGGATGCAGTGGTGGTGGGAGGTTATGCTTATGCATAATATTAAAAATATTTTGAATGCTCCACAGCAACATCAATATCCAGTAGGACTATTTTTTTCATAGAAGGATACATTAAGGGGTTTCAAATTGAATTTAGCAGGTACTATGCATCTTTATCATGAATGCAACCAATGTAATGCCCCCAAGGACAGCACAGCACTTCTGTTGCATTAAGCATCTCCATATGATTAGTAGATTATAACATAAAACAATTGCAGTCATGACATCTATGTCTAATCTGATAAAACCCCTAAATCACATATTTGTATGCAAATATGATGTTGAAAGCTGTTGTGAGCTTAGTAAGCAACTATAGCATAAAATGTTCTGAGTTGAGAAAATTAGCAGTGACTGTAAAATAGAGGCAAAAAAAAAAACAAAAAAAAAAAAAACCCATCTGGCATCAGCTTGAGTTTGCTATCTTAACTGTGACAATACTGGAAGAAAAATGTTGAGGATTCATAACAATTCGCAAGACAACTTGGAAAATTTGATGTGTACGTGACTTAAATCTAACCTTCTCTTGTTTTCAAATGTTTTTTTTTGCTTGAACAATTGGCTATAGTTTTCTCTCACCAAAATTATACTAATTTAATATTTAAATTATTCACTTGAGTTCACTGTATACATACTTGTAACTGAAGGTGTTTTAACAAGTTTGCTGATGATACTAAACGGAGAGGAGCTGTTGACTCCACCAAGGGTGGAGAGGCCTTGCAAGAGAGATTTGAACAGATTAGATAGTGGGGAAATCACCAGTCGCATGATGTTTAACAAAAGCACGTGACAGATTCTGCACCTAGGAAGGAGCACGCCTGGCTGTACATATACTCTGGAAGATGAGCTGCTGAAAAGAATCTGACAGAGTCAGTGGACTGGTCATCTGGTCATCTGGTCATCTACCTGGACTTGTACAGAGCATTTGACACTGTTCTACATGACATCCTGGTTGTCAAATTGGAGAAAAATGGATTTGATGGACGGACCATTCACTGGATTAAAGAATTGCCTGGATGGCCGAACTCAGGGAGTTGCAATCAATGGCTTGGTGTACAAGTGGAGAGCAGTGCCGACCTCATGAAGTTCAACAAGGCCAAGTGACAGGTCCTGCACCTGGGTCAGGGCAATCCCAAGCACAGATACAGGTTGGGCGGAGAATGGCTTGAGAGCAGCCTTGAGGAGAAGGATTTGGGAGTGTTCGTTGATGAGAGATCCAATATGAGCCTGCAGTGTGCATTGGCAGCCCAGAAAACCAAAGATATCCTGGGTTTCATCAAGAAAATTGTGACCAGCAGGACAAAGGAGATGATTCTTCCCCTCTACTCTGCTCTTGTGAGACCCCACTTGGAATACTGCGTCCAGTTCTGGGAACCCCAACACAAGGACATCAAGCTGTTGGAACAGGTCCAGGGGAGGGCCACGAAGATGATCAGAGGGCTGGAGCACCTCCCCTATAGGGACAGGCTGAGAAAGCTGGGGCTCTTCCACCTATAGAAGAGAAGACTCCAAGGAGACCTAATAGCGGCCTTCCAGTACCTGAAGGGGGCCAAAAGCAAAGCTGAGGAGGGAATTTTTAGAAGGGCAGGTAGTGACAGGATGAGGGCAAATGGCTTTAAACTGGAAGAGGGTAGATTTAGACTAGATATTTGGAAGAAATTCTTTAATGTGAGAGTGTTGAGACTCTTGAACAGGTTGCCCAATAAGGTTGTGGATGTCCCCTCCCTGGAAGTACTCAAGGCCAGGCTGGATGGGGCTGTGAGCAACCTGGTCCAGAGGGAGGTGTCCGTGCCTATAGCAGGGGGTTGGAACTAGATGATCTTAAATGTTCCTTCCAACCCAAACCATTTTATGGGTCTATGATTCTATGATGACTTGGTCTACACCATGTTGACCATGAGTCAACAGTATGCCCAGGCAGCCAGGAAGTCCAACTGTACCCTGAGATGCACCAAGCACAGCACTGCCAGCTCAGCAAAGGAAGGGATTGTCCCTTTCTGCTCTGCACTGTTATGGCCTCACTTTGAGTACTGTGTGCAGTTTTGGGTGCCACAGTAAAAAAAAAAAAAGGACATAAAACTATTAGCTAGTGTGCAGAGAAGGTACAAAGATGTTGAAAAGACCGGTGGGCAAGACATATGAAGAATGGCTGAAGTCCCTTGGTTTGTCCAGCCCAAAGCAGAGCAGCCTGAGCAGAGGCCTCATGGCAACTGCAACTCCTCACAGGGAGTAGAGGGGCAGCGCTGAGCTCTGCTCTCTGTGACAGCGACAGGGCCCGAGAGAATGGCACGGAGCTGTGTCAGCACAGGGTCAGGTGGGAGTTAGGGAAAGGTTCTTCACCAATGGATGGTGAGCATAGAATAGGCTCCCCAGGGCAGTGGTCATGGCAGCAATCTTGCCATTCAAGAAGCATCTGGACAGCGCTCTCAGACATAAGGTTTGAATTTTGAGTGGTCCTGTGCGAAGTCAGGAGTTGAATCTGATGATCCTCTTGGGTCCCTTCCAACTTGGAATACTCTAATTATACGAGTCTTTGATTCTATGAATTGTTCTGAGCAAAAGCCATTCATTTGAACACTCCCAAAATATTTGAAAGCAGTATTTTTTTTTTTTTTTTGAAGATCTGAAGTTATAAAGCTACATTTTACTTAGTTATCATGTAAACAAATATCTTTTGTAATATAATTTTCTTCTCCTATGCAAATGAATCATCACAAATTCAATATCACTCATTTGGAGACTTTTCAAGTAAGCAGGAATTACAAATTAAAAAATCCATGATTTCAGTTTTGGGAACTTTTTTTTTTTTTGTATCCTAGATTTACCATAATCTAAGCTATTACTATTATTCTGTTCCACTTTCATTTTTTCCAAATAACACTTTATATTATTTGGAGATGCTTTGTACTTTGATTAATACTTTATATATGTATCCATGTTTATGTATACTTTGCTTGCTGGATTTCCAAGAAACATTCTTAGAGAATGTGATACTTAGTAGATTCAGGAGCTGGAGAGGATGAAAACTAGCTGCTTGAATGTCTCAGTTCAGTCTGATCATCCATATTCAGTGTAAGCCTTGGCAAAGCATCATTCATTCATCTCCTGAGAAAAAGTTCTTTAATAATGGAATTTCACTTGTTTCTGATGTCTGCAACTTATTCTTTATATTCCTGAACTTCAGGATGCAAAATAATCACCAGGCCTTTTTTTTTTTTTTTTTGTAACGTAGTAAGGGCATTTTATCCACTCTAATCTTATACTGGCATAAAAAAGCCGAAACTCCATTCTTTATTCAAATGCATTAGATATTTTGTTATTACTCCTCCTTCCTCCCACTGCAAGTGTCCCTAACTGTAAGTCCTCAAGTTATCTCATACCATAGTAACAAGTATGTGCTAAAATCACTGTCAAAGTTTTGGACGTCTGTAAGACAAGGCAGACATCTGTGTAATTATATCTTTTGTTTTCTTGAACAAAATTGCATACTCTATTTTCGAACGTCTTTACATAGCCATGTTACCAAGTTGTCATAGCTGTGTTAGGCATGCATTTCTTTGTGGTTTGCCAGTCTAGGATGCTTCAGAGTTCAACTGACTGGCTGAGTCATTTACAATATAAATTTCTCTGTTTGAACATATCACTCAGCTTCCTTAAGGTCAAAACTCGTCAATCCATTGAATTTGGATTGCATCTTCTTTTAAAACAGGCAATGATTTTTGACCAGATGAATCACAACATAAACTCCATTTGCTGTATTGACTAGTTCTGCACTGTCTATAACAGAGTCTAAACAGAGTTCACATGATGACATCCACACAGTATAATGGGTGAATCTCACCCCTATTATCTTTCATTGCATGATAGTGAATTGAACCTGTCATCTACCTGCAGAAATTAATCCACAGAGCACCATGTTGGGTCAGACCAAAGTCCACCTATCCTTCAACTTTATTTTCAGTAGTGATCAGAACTGAAGGTACTCCAACTGTGCCCTCAGTGTACATTAACTTTCAGCATATCGTGACTGGATCTTCCACTAACTCTCTGCATTTGCTTAAAGACCGCCTAGAATCTGCAACTTGCCATCTTGTTTTATTGTCCAGCCTCCCCAAGTTTTTTCAGTAATTGATTTTCTGTTTACTGTTAACCTGTCAGACCTTCATCCCAGGTTTCTCTCAGAACCTACAACTCTCTCAGGCAGAAGATCAAAATCAGTCAGCTTGCTTACACAGGTATTCCGTGCTTTTTAGAAGCTCTGTTGTCATTCTACAAACTTGATATATTCTTGCTATATAATTCTGGTAATGGCAAACCAGACTACCAGCAGGATCTACATAGATACACGGCATGATCTTACATTAATGACATTGATATTTGCCATTAGAAAGTATTTCATATGTCATCATACATTCTCTATTTTGTTATCTATTTTATTCTTGATAATACATAATATTCCAGCTGTGTTTTTGTCACTTGAGAGAGGGGAGCTGACATTTTCATAGCAAAATCTGTTATAGTACCAAGATCTAACTCCTGAGTGGCAACAATCAGCTCAGAGCCCTTCATTGCATATGTAAAGATTAAATTATTTTTCCCATGTGCATGATTTTAAATTTATATTTATTGAATTTTGTCTGCCATTGTAATGCCCAAACACTAACTCTTACAATGTCATTGTACCTTTTTTTTTTTTTTTTCATTTTGCTCCTGGGTGCATTATTTCTGTTTCACAAGGATTTACAATCTTGGTTGTTTTACTCCAGAAGAGTATCACAGTCATTCCAGAGACCGTAGAGACATTAGTCATGTTTTTCTTCTTCAAAACTTCATTTATACAGCCACACCATCCCAGCAAAAAGCACTTTTCTCATTAAACACTTCAGATTCTCAATACAATTAAAACAACACTGTGCAGAAACCGGAAACAACCTTATGCTGTGAGCTGAAAGAAGGCTTCATAGCAGGTTTAAATACATCAGGACCCCAAAATCACACCTGAGCTCAAAACTTGTATACCCTATCTTCTGAAAGAGCAAAAATCATAATAGTTGTAAGGAAACTAGGGTGTCCATTGTCCTGTCCTTACAGCGCCTGATGAACTAGATGATTGGGATTGAAACTAGATCATCATTGTGGTCCTTTTCAACCCAGGCCATTCTATGCCATGAAGAACAACCTGCCCACATGCCAGTTGAGGAGGGCATTCAGAAGCTCTCTAAGAGATTAATACGCACAGCCAACATGTCTGCTTGCAGACTACTTTTGTAATGGGTGAGTTTGGATTTGAGGAGTAACAACCCACAGGTTATAGAGTAGGAGAGAGACAATGCCTCTGAACATTAACATGGACTCTATGAATTCATGTTGGTGTACTGAGATATAGGTTTGTTGGCTTTTTTAAATTTGTTTTTACTAGCAAGTACATGTCATCAACTTTTAAACTCATTACCTCCAGGACATTTAAGTTCTGCCAGTTTTATTTCTGATCCTGCTGAGAATTTCTTATTTCCCAGAAACTAACTCATCCTCAATTGCTTTGATCCCTTGAATTCCCAGTCAGTTCATTCCCTGATGAGACCGGAGATTTAAATTTAACTTGTTTTCACTTGAAAATGAACACACACACATGCATATACACACATGATGTAAGTGGAACTTGTACATTTTCCAATTCATTACTTACCCATATATTTAGCTTACATATTCCCATTGTGGGATAAGTTCCCTAAGTGCGAAGTTTTAATCATAAGATAGGTGGCTTTTTGCTCAGTTCCAAAAGCACTGTTTCCAATAGCATTTTGGCTCTGCTTATGTATCCAGAAGTGTACTGCTGATATGGAAGGGGGAAAGAATGATTGCCCTCCCTAAATAGTTCCTAGTATAGCACTTATTTTTTGCAAACATGGGACTGGGCAACACCTGCTCAGAACAAAGCTCTTCCTTCCTTGCTCCACCATATATGTAACTGTGCTGGTGTCCAATTTAGGATTCATAAAAGATGCATTTATTTTTTAATAGATAAGCCACTTTCTGCTGCAGTTCTGTATATTACTCCCTTGAAAGAAGACACATCTGAACTAATGATGTGGCTGGCATTCTCTTTGACCACGCTGTGAAAACTCTGCCTGCATTTGCAAACTTTAACAAAGCAGTATAATCTACTGTAGCTCTTGCATCCTTTCAAAATCTGAAGTAATTTGCATCCCCATATACAATTTAGTGTGGATTCGGACCTTGATCTCTAAGATTTTCTGCCTTCCATTCTTTTCTTCCTTTTCCTGAAGTATTTTGTGTTCCCTTGCAGAACCTCAGCATGGCTAGAGTGTGTCCTTCCTAGAGTTACCATTAAAACATTTTGCTGGGCAAATTCTAATTGTTTTGTCAAGAGTCTGTTCTAAAACTTCTAGGTTTGTCTATGTACGTCTCTGCGTATCTTGCTGAAAATACCATATTGTTCCTGGTTTCTTATCAAGTTTACCTAATCTCCTCTCTCTGCAGTGAAAATGATATTTCTTCCATTCAGATCACTCAGAATATTCTCAGTCTTTTTGTCCATTTTGACAACATGTCACTTGGGTTACTGTTGTTTTCCCTAAAATAGGTACGTTTTATGAAATGTTGATTTATTTTTTATTAGTTCAGTGAACGGAAAAAAAAACACTGAGATCTCACAGTTTTTCTGCTATAGAAAAAAGCTTTCCTGTCCCTCTCGAATGCTAAATGTGGCTTGCTTGAGCAAATATCAATATCCGTATCTGAATTAGTCACACCAACTTCCTCTTATAATCAATTGAGATAATTAAGTACTGCCAAAGTAAAAGTCATTTCGCCCTAAAGTGGATGTCTGCATTTGATCAAATGAATAGTACCCTAAAAATTCTTGCCTCTCCATTGACCACACACAAGATGAACTGACTCAGACATAGTCATCTATATCATATTTTAGCAATATAAAGGTAGCAAAATAAAAATCTAAACTTAGATCCTTATTTCGCAGATTGTACCTCATGAAAATCGGAAATAAAATCATCACCAGATAGAGAAAAAAGGACTGAATTACTTTCTTTTAAAGTAAACGCAGAAAGTAAAGCAGGTTGTTAAAGAGCTCTTATCTGTTATTACATCTACTTATTTCTCAAAGAGAATATTTAAAATGACTGATCAATTAAATGATTTTATGTTTCTAATTTCCTTTTTACACCAAATTCTAAGCTACTTCTGTCCTTCAGTTCTAAGCTCCTTCAATGTAATACAGATATTCCACTTTTAGAAAATAATTCAAATTTTGAGCTGATTGTGAAGGAAGGGTCTGTTCTCCTGGGGCATCAAAAGAGATATTTCAGCAAGAATGTGTGGATCAGGAGGAATGCATGATGCAGCATATGTATGGTGATAGCAGTTTGAATCATTTTAGGCAAAACACTTTGTCCTTTACCTGAACAATACAGCATTTAGAAAGCAAAAATATATATGGGATTTTTATTGCATATACATTATTAAAGCTCTGAGGAAGATAAAACAGCTATTCAAAAAGAAATAAAAGGGCACCCTTATAGCCTTGTTCCATAAGCATACTCTTCAGGCCATGGGTAGAGAACTTATTTACTATGCTGAATAAATCAATAAATTTTAGATACTGTATGGAAGAAAGTTTAAATAGACATGAATGTTGTTAAAGGCCTTCTTCAGTATCCTTAACTCTCAAGTCAGTGCCTGTTCTGCAAATAATTCATGTGCAAAAAGACCTAACAAGCATTCTTTTCAGCTGTGTTGGGATATTTATACTCCCAATCCCAAGAAATTCCCAGTTAGCTAAGCCAACAATCATTTTACAAGAGAAATATGTGTGACTACTTAGAGGTCAGGTAGCAGAACTGATGATTTGTGGCTGAATATTGGTAGAACCACTAATGATTTGCAATTAAGTAGAAGTGCAGGTGGTCCTGCAAGCTGCTTTTAGTGTAAGTCTGCATGACTTCTTGGCCTGCTGAATGTCTCATCGTGTGTGATCATTAGGTGCTTGCTAATAGAAGTGTTACTCCTTAAGGTCCACCAAAATACACTGGACTCACAACCCATCCTGCCCTAGCTAAGGACGAGGTAAGAGAGAGTTCTGAATAGCCTGGGGGAAACAAACACTACTCTGCTCTCCTATTACATAGAAGTTTCTAGCTGATGACAGGCTATGAGCTGTCCTGCTGGAGAGGAGCTCTGAGGAGAAGGACCACAGTGTCCTGATAGTAACAGGTTGGACACAAGCAAGCAGTGTGCCCTTATGGCCAAGAAGGCCAATGGTATCCTTGGGTGCATTAGAAAGTGTTGCCAGCAGGTCAAGGAGGAGGTGATTCTCCTCCTCTGCTCTGCACTGGTGAGGCCATATCTGGAATACTATGTCCAGTTCCAGGCTCTGAGACAGAAGGTAAGCCAAAACAAAGCTCGTACATCTATGGGGACTGGAGAGGGTATCCCAATGGACTGGGCATCCCAACTGGGGAGGCTCCAGGTGGAGGTGGTTGGGACCAGTAAAGCCCATTGATACTCTTAAGAGTTGCAACAAAAAATCGTACAAAAAAAATGGAGAATAGAGTTAAGAAGGATCATGTATTTTAGTCCTGAAGTAATCAGTTTTCAAACTCTACTTCACCTATATTTTGGAAAAAATCTGCCACCTAAAACACATTTTTGCTCTGTCTTGCAACAGAATTAGTCAAACAAAAAATGGGAAGATACATCTTCATATTGAGATAGTAAATGGTACAAAGCCAGACAGGCATGACTGAATGCTCACTGTTGAAGGAAACATTGGCTTTGACCTCTCTTAGCGCATCAGAGGACATGTGAGAGCAGAGGCAGGATTTCAGTGCATTCTTAAGTCAAACAGGAATATAATCTAGTGAACAATCCATTTTCTAAACACATGCTGAATGGGTAGAGTTAAACATACACGTTCATACTTTCTAAAACTAGAAGTATTTAACAAACTCAGTGATGCAGAAGAGCAATCTATTCTGATCAGTCATAACATTTCAGTATAGACTAAACTTTGAGCATTAAAGTAATAATATTTGCTGCAAGAAGGCTATTCATGTGCTCATTTTTGACTCCCCCTTTTCAATCCATTCTCTATATAGATAAATCATGGAAATTCTTCTAAATGAAACAAATACCTTATTTAAATTAACTAAAATATATTTTATCTAGGAGCTCTAATTTTAAAGCTGTCAGTTCAAGTAAGGCTTTCCCTTTGCTTTCATCATTAGTAGGAAATCAAAAATCTAAATGTCCTTACAACCACAAATGAACTAAGACTTTTCCTTTGGGGTGTGGGACTCCCCATCTCTCAACACTGTTTCTATACTCTTAAATGTGATCCCACTACCATTCAAAACCATAAAGATTTCCATTCAATATAGATGAGGATTCTGTTATTTATACCTCATGCATGTCACTTATTCAAGTTTTTGAAGTTGTCACCACATTTTCAGGAGAAAGGTCAGAGAAACCAACTTCTTTAAAAAGATCTTTCCTGAAGAACTCAATTTTGGTTTTCATTTTTTTTTTCCAAATGGTGGGGAAATAAAAAAGAAATAGAGAAAAAAATCTTACAAAATTATTCCCTCAAACATTTCCTAGTATCTAATATGAAACATGTTTCCTGACTTCCACACTTATTAAATATGTTACTTTTTTTTTTTTAATTACAAACTCTTTAGACTTGAAGAACAATTGATCTCTGCAGCCTTTTCATAGTTAAAGGCAGTTCTCACATCTCTCACACAACCCCCTTCTCTTTCTCATACCTTCGTTCTCCTTCTTCAAGAATAAGCAAATCTAATTATTTAGAACATTTCCTCAGAGAAGATGTTTTCTAGCCTCTAATCATTTCTGCAGTCTTGTTTGGATTCTCTCCAATTTATCTTCATCTTCTTGAAATGGGCATAGTACCCTAGGTACAGCCTCCCTTAGCACTAGATAGTGAGCAATAATTACCTGGTTGTCTTGCCATCAACATTACTGTTACTATATTACAGAAAAACTCTTGCCCTTTCTGCAACATCTTACTGTTGATGGTCTATTCATGCACTTTTAGCTGTCAGATGTTTTTTTTACATTTATATTGCCCAGTCAGTTACTCTATTTTGTGTGTGTAACTGATTTTTCCTTCCTAAGCATATTTCACATCAGCTTTTTGTTGAATCTTACTTTGTTGAGTTTGAACCAATTCTTTCATTATTTTAAATGTTAATCACGTGTTCCACACGGCTTAAACTGTTATCACTTTGTCATCAGAAAATTTCTTAAATGTGTTTATTTCCATCACCTAAGTAATTATTATTTACCAAAAATATTTAGCATATGCGTTGAACTAGTGATTTAATAGGATTTAAGCGAGACTTTGTTTCTTTGCATTGATGTCCTATATCATTTTATGCTCAAGTAGACAAGTTTGTGAATGGTGTTCAGTATTCCTAATACAAGTGACCAATGAGCCTTTTCTTCTAAAGCAAATACCATGATTTCATATATAGGTAATGGAGAGGATAGATGTCTTTGAAGGCTTCTAAAAGAAAATCCAGTCAACTTAAGTTAAGTACCTGAATTAAGCAGCTTAGGCCTCATCTTTATATGATTTTTCAAAAGGAAAAATATTTCGTATCTCTTCCCTTAGAAAATCGTGTCTCTACATACAACTGCCTCGTTTTTAGAGAGAACTGAACTGATAGAGGATCAAATTACATGATAAACATAGCTGGTAAGACATTGATACAATTCAGAAAATTAGATGTTTGCAAGCAATCTTTTCAAGCAATGTTTGTTGTGTAGAACAGATCTAAGATTTTCAAGGAGGCCTATATCACAGCTGCACCATAACTAGAGTCCACCTGGCCTCCATCAATAGAACCATGGCCAGCAGGGTGAGGGAGGTGATCCTGCCCTCTGGTTTGTGCTGGTGAGATCTCACCTGGAGTACTGCATCCAGATGTGTAGTTCTCAATACAGGAGAGACATGGACCTGTTGGAGCGCATCAAGAAGATGGCCACAAAAATGATTTAAGAGATGGAACACCTCCCCTATGAGGACAGGCTGAGTGAGTGTTCAGCCCGGAAGAGTGAAGGCTCCACTTGATAACAACTGTGATACTGACTCACACTGGAGATGCTATCACTTCAGGAATATTACAAGCTGTGAGTAAAAGAAATACAGATCTGAGAGCTAGAGAAAAACAATTTTAACAGTGTTAAGAAGAACAAAGAAAACATATCTAACACATATAAAATGCATCACGTATGTTGACATCAGCCTTATGTTTGCAAATATAAAGAAAATGACATCCACTGGATACCAGAATGAGGAGGAAGAAGCCATCAACATCCTACTCCTCCATGGAAAGGACTATGTGTGCTGACAGCTTGTCATGCTCCTCTCCCTGGCTGAAGCTATAGACCTTAGGACTCAGAGTAGCAGCAGAGAGGTAGTTTTAAAAATGAACAAAAGTGCTAAATGCCAGCTAGTGTCTGTATAAGAATTATTATTTCTGTAATTATAGTGGGCTTTTTTTTCCTTTTTTTTTTTTTTTGGTCATAATTAGGTTCGAACTAATAATTATTTGATTAGACTTTTAAGATTTAAATTATACTACTTCTAAAGTCTTAGCTTTAAATATCAACTCTTTCTTCTCCTGTCAGTAAGATTTTCAACATAACACTGGGAATTGAAAAGTTAACCATTCATGACTAGTGCCCAATCTATGTCCTGCCCATGTCCAATTTAATATCCAAGTTGTATGAAAGACAAGTCCAGCTCACGCTGCTGGATTTTAGTAACTGAAATCTGGAATTCCCAGGTTGAGCCTCCATGCTCCATTACCTAGAGCCTAAATGTAGTTAGAGTTAGAGCACAGGCAGAGATGGATCCTCCCATGGGGATTTCATCTCTGCAGTAATTATACTGGCTGCTTTGGCATATGTGGTAAATGGAAAACTGCAGTTCCTGGTCTGCCAGCCAAATTAATCTGCTTGAGATTTAGGGACCTGGGAACAATATTTATTTTCAGTCTTTGGACAAAGCATATGCAATAGAGTATGAAATTGCCAACAATCTGCAAATCTTTAAGAGTGCTGTACGTGATAAACAGATTAAAACATAGGAGTAATAAGCAACTACTAAGGAATAATAAGCAACCACTATGGAAGGACAGATGGAAAGAACAATTCCTCATATGTAAGTACCAGAGCACCTAATGACACCTTCCAGACAGAATCCTTCACCACAGGTAAATACTTTTTCTCTTTTTTTAATCAATTTCTATCTTTCTCTCTTTCCTTCTTTCTTCCCTTCACTCCTTATTTCTCCCCTCCTTTCTTTCTTTGTTTTCTTTCCTTTCTCTCTTTTATTTCTCTTTCTTTCTTATTATTTTTTCTTTTTGTTTTTCTTCTCTTTTTTGTTCTTTTGTTCCTTTGTCACAGTAAAAATGTTGCCAGCAGTGGCATTTTTACCAGGCAAAGACACATCTACATGCTGCTTCTCTCAAGTATGGAAGCAGTAAGATTTCTCAAATACTGTGTCTTTTTCAGTATGATTAGAACAGTAAATTTACCTACAGCATCATTTTCAGACTCATCTGGATAGGTCTGACAGATATTATTCAAAATGAATCAGATAAAGGGAGTCATCTAGAGCAGGAAATTTCTGCTTAAGATTTTAGATTTTGATAAAGTTATGTGCAGCTGAAAATCTTCTAATAGAAAGTGTCATGCTAGGACAAACAGTCCTAAATATACTACCTCTGTAATATTTAAAGAAAGATGAATATTCTCTGGACCTGAGCTATCACTATACATATATATCCGATTTTTTTCCTAAGGACAAATGAATGGTAATGCAAAAGAATCTATGAATTCTCATCATATTAGACTCAATCCATCAAGGCTTAAATAAGTTCTTGTTACACTGTATAGATGAACATGAGAAATTACCTTAGTTAACAACAAACATGTAAGATTTAGATATCATGTGCATAATAGTTACCTAATCTTCGTTTCTTATCTTTAAAGAGAATGAACCTATCAAAGAGCAATTCATTCTATTACAAAAAACAGTACATTGAATGTGAGGAAAAACATGTTGATGACTTTGGTTTATATACTCAATTTCCTGTCAAAGGCTTTTCTGTATGTAATAACTGTAATAACAGGCTTACTTTGTGATTCAAGATAAATGGGATGAACTTAGGCCATGCTCCATGATGTGCTGTGGTCTTAACTCTACTGGAAGTTGTCTGGAATTACTGTACTCTGAATAACAACTGAATATTTGGATAAGGCTTTATTATGAATTATGTTATTTTGCTTTTCTAAGAGATGTATAAAGTCAAATGCAGAAAACAAACAAAACAAACAAACAAAAGCAACAACAGCAACAAAACACAAGCCAAACAAAATTTTTCTTTACTAAGATTTTTAAATACATCTATTTAACGATAGCAAACAAGCCCAAAAATAAAGTGATTTCCATATTCTGACATTTTTACCACAGACTGTTTTGGATAAAAATAGAAAATCAAGTCTTTCATACATTCTTTATACGTGGTTATTATCTTCTAAAGTGCAGATGAGAAGGGGTCAAGAGCAAAAGCCGAACATCACTTAAACCCTTAGTTACAGGTTGAGTTAGATTCATGTCCCTAAAGTACTACTTTCCTGATCACAGTCAGGAAGGTGTTGTATAATGGAACATAACTGAGGTCATTGCTATCCTGCTTGAGAGCAGCGTGATTGACACCAGCATTATAAGCTTTCTTTAATTACAACACTGCAGTCTCAGAGAACAAGACCTTATCCCTAGAAAAAAAAATATGATTAGTTAATTTCACAGGAGAAGCTTGGCTAGAATGCAAGAGGGTATGAAGAAAGATTACAAAAACAGTCTACACAGGGAAAATAAGTCATACTGAAAATAAATAGGGTGTCAAATACAAGAGTGAAAAAAGAGCAGAGGTGGTTTTGAAATTGCAGACATCTGTATGTCAGGTGTAATACATCCCTAGTTTTTGGAAACATAAAAATCTCATTTGCCAGTGTTATAAGTCAATTACAACTCTGTCCAATCAACACAATTCGGCTTTATATTTATTTATTTATTTATTTATATATATATAGATGTATTTGAATGAGCAGGTAGATATGTGAAATAAGATCTATGTCCGATGTTCTCTAGTCAGCCAGGAAAAACATTCCCTCTCCTAGTTCTGACCAGTGAAGCAGACTTAACCTGTGTGCTGTGGATCAGAACAATAGGTACGATTTATTGTCCTGGACTGATGTAGTCCAGGGCTGACTAGTACAACCTTTGGGCTGCACCATATACATGCTTCACACACCTGATTCATCCTTTTTCTATTTCTTGACTATTTCTTTCACTTCCCATGTATCTTCCTTTCTCACCCATGTCACTTCCAAATAGTTTTCCTCCACCTGCTCAAGTAGCTTAACTTGAAGCCAAGACATGATCAGAGACCTTATCATCTGCCTGCTGCCCCAATGCTATTTTTCTCTACTAAGTCACTAATGAGATGAATGCCATAAAATAAAATACCTTTTGTGTTCTGTAAGTATCACTAGCCCAATTCAGCAGAACTGATATGCTTACTTGGTGCAGTACTGCTCATGTTAGAGATTCCCTGAACACAAGGGACTTCACAGCCCAGGGCAGCAGTCTGCACAGGTGGCCATTATGGTCCCCAAATCCTTAGCACAATCTTATATCTGTGTTAATTAGTTCTGCTTCACAGAGACTATGTTGCTCTCAGCCCCACAGTTAGATCAGTCAGCTCTGAGACCACCTATTGCACACAAAAGACATGGTGTTTTTGTAGAAAAAAATTAATATGTTGTCATGAAGTGCAAAATAAAGTTAAAACATATTTCTTTAAAAATATTGGGATAAATGCAGCTGGTTTGCTACCAGCTTTATTGGCAAGAAGAAAGGAAAAGATAGAGAAATTACCATTGAGTTTAGTAGCATAAATCACAAATCAAAATTGTGTTTTAAAATGTTAATAGATATACAAGAATATGTAATCTACTATGGCCCTTTAAGAACTTAGTCTTTTCAGAGTTAGGTCTTGTCATATTGAAAATTAAATGTATCTAGATGGCTGTGGATTAATTTATATCAATGTGAGGATCAGCCTCTTTCTCATTTAAACCTAAATAATTGTAAGAAACAAAATGTGGAATCACAACTCAAGTGAATAATTCTCCTCCCATCCCACCATTCCAACGGTGTCAGTGGTATTACTGCTACGCTCAATCTTCTCAGTATGGGAAGAAGCAACAGACTGAGCCCTAATATAAACCTGAAAGAAATGAGGAAAGTGGCAATTGGTTTAGAAAATGAATTTTTTATTGATAAGCAAAAAGAAAAAACACCAAACTTCTAAGTCTGTGTAAATACAGGTGAAAGGGATTTATTATCAAGTAAGCTATCTGTATGAGAGCATTAGTTCCAGATGACATGTGACACAGCTGCATGTAAATGTGTTTATTGCAACTAACCCACTAGTTACAATGAACAAATCAGAAGGTGTTCAAAGGTAAATAAACAAAGTTACACATGAACGTAACAGCTAATGGCTGCCAGAAAGGGGTAGTCTGAAAAAGGAGTCAAAAGAGATAGAGATCTGCCCTTTTTAGTGGTTTTCTTGAAAGTTAAAGCATGTATAGACAGAATGTATATAATTAGTGTGATAGGACTAGGAGACTTAATGGTTGCTTCTGGTCTTAAAGATCGTGTTGGTGACAGAATGTTAAAGGCCTTGTTATCTGTCAGTTTTTTTTAATGGGGAAAGGCAGTCTCCTCAGTCACTGAGGAGGAAGAAAATCATTGACCATCAGTCCTGGAAAAAGTCAAAATTTAGGCATAAAGAGGCACATTGAAAATATCATGTTCTTGATTGGAAACACCTGTTGCATAGTCTGTGGTCTGCACACCAAAATTGGAACAGATTTGAGAAAAGATATGAGGATACAATTACCCAACACAAGTATGTAGTCAAATTCTGATTAATTAAAGAGAACAGCTAGGGAATGTGGAAACAGAGGAGACAGAGGAAATAAAATAGCTGACTACTTTCTATGGCTGTCAGTGGGTAAAACTTATCTGGAAATGCTACAGCTACAGCCATTTGTACCAGCAAGTACATTGGTTTGCATAGTTTTAGTATCCTAATTCTTTGCACCAGCTATTAGTTAGGACTACTGACTAGTTTGAAATATTCATGTAATGTTTCATTTGGTAGGTAAAAATGAAACCTCCCTAACTGACAAAAAGGATTTATTCTTACTCCATGAGGAAAAGCTGTTCAAAAGCATCCCAATCAACAGCATTTTAATTTTGCAAGGTAAAAGGGAGGGAGAGTTTACAGTATCTGGATGAAGTGTTTGTATACCACCTTTGCTTAGCCCAAAACAAATTAGAACAGCTGAATTATAAACCCCACAGATGGAAAAAGGGGCTACAGTAATGATATCCTCTTAAATACAGCCAAGTTGCTTGGGTGCCCCACATAACATAAATAGCTGAAGCACTTGAGTACTTAACTGCTTTCAGTATGTGAAATTGGATTTAATTTGACAATGCTGTAGCTCAGCATTGTTTGCTTTGCAATTATATACATTGATTAGACTTTGAACATAGTGAGCTCTTGCCTGAAGGGATATGACAACAAAAGCAATATTTTAGGAACTCAGAGTTGTAGGACTGTAAAGTGAAAATTTTTGCTTGAATACAATTTCAAAGCAGACTGCTTTAATAAGTTAATATTCAAGTGTCCTGTGGTTAGGAGATGCAAGGCTTTGTTATAACTCCTGGTCCCGTATAAGTAATGCAAATGTTATTTTTATTCTACATGCACATTAAACACATAATCCTCATTCCTGTTAGAACAACCCAGGTAGTAAACACTACCAAATGTATCTTGGGTTAATATGCACAAGATGGAAATTAAGTTACACTATAGCATACATTACAATAAAAACTAGTGAAGTGTGTAATTACTGTTACTATGCTGTATGTTACGGTATATATCGCTCAGCATAGCCACAGCGGTAACCATCTTAGTGTCACTGTCTTAATTATAGCAGTTTTATTGTTATTATTATTGTCAGTCTTTAAGCTTTTTCTAAATCCAAAGCTGAAATCCAGCAAAGCACAGAAGCCTGTTCTTAATTTTAAACAGGTGCATAGTCTCATCAAAGCCGGTAGTACAACAAAACCTTTAAAAATACACTTTTTGGAATGAACAGCACTAGTTGCACATTAAAAGTAACAATAGTTACAGGGGGACTAGATTTTTATTGCAGCCAACAGAAATATTTTGCAGGAAGATTCTAAACCTGAGCATCTTGTTGACTATGGGGGATTTAATTTCCAGTGAACCAACCTGAACAAGTTGGCTATAATCTCCACATCTCCAGCATCTTCTGAACAAGGCTGGAAGAGACATACACCTGGTGTTACCAACTGGATAATTCAAACCCGAAATCCTTTACCTGCAGCATAACTAAGAACTGCCTATATTGTCTGTTTTAGCTCAAAAGTTTGCAATATCTTCTTCCCTTATCTGTTCCTGTAGAGAATCAGGTATCTGCTCATTCCCAATGTTTTTTGTCAAAATGAATTTGGACCAGCGGGTCTCTGCCAAGATCTCTTATTACAGTGGAGGGATCCATACATATATAGGGCTAGAATCAGAAATGGACATTCGTATCTGAGGTTAGTTACAGACATCAACAAAATCTTAGCATTTGCCAAACATCTTCAAGTCATTTAACCTAATAAGCCTGTCCTGAAAATGATGTAATATATTCTGTCTGTGAATAACTATAATCAGTTTTATTCATAGAACCTAGTGCAACAATACAGAATATCATTCTCCATTCTTCTATAGATTAGTTCAAACAGTTCCTTGGTTTGGCAAAATAGACATGTTTTCCCACTCCTCATCCCCTGATTTCTATAAAAGTACTCTAAAAATGTAGTATTTCTTCAAATTTTACTATAAAAGTTGTTGAAATATTCAGGCTACACATTTACATGTGGAAAGTCACATCCTGGAGGAGCACCCAGCCAGGATACTTGGATGTTAGTCTCCATAATTCTGGGCAGAACTGCCTAAGTGTTAGTTTGAGTTGTTAGTAGGATTGATGATGAAAAAAGCTGTCTTTTCTCTGTCCTTGCCCCTCACAGGTTGCACAATTAACTAGTAACTGTACTGCCTGGAGGAAATTATTACTTTTCTCAAAATAAATGGTACAATGCCTTGGAGAAATGTCTTCATGTTCTCTGAAGATATTTTCCAGAGGAGGGAAGATAACTTTCCTATCTATTTAAGTAAGGTCAATGTCCAGAATTCAGCAGTTCTTTTTAGTATCGGACCCCCTTTTATCCTGGTTGCCACTAGTTTATCTTCTATTTACATTCTCATTATATAAATATAACAATGAAGGTTAATTTATATCTTGTTAGCATTTTATATCACGAAGGTACCATTAGCCAGCTTATAGCTATGTAACTGCTGACCTTGTATAGTAAGCACTGCATCTACAGCACATGACTGCAAAGTAAAACACCTTTGTTATTACAAACATAGTGATACTGGTACAGTGTAGGTATTAAAGCTTGCTTCATAGAAACAAAATGCTGAAAACATCAGTTGCACATGCTCACTCTTTACAAGCCTGTTAGCATAGCCCAGGAAGAGAAGGTCAATTATGCAAGCAGTGTGGGTAGATGATTTATTTCATAATCATGTATATATTTACTTTCTGAATAATGTCATTAATTGTCATGTAATTGTCAAAAAAGACAAATAGTAATTCAAAAAATTAACTGACCACCAATGAGTCAGATGTGTTGCTAAGTATAAATTCTCTAATAATTCCCCAGGGGGAGAGCAAGAGTCTTTTACTGGGAGAAAGTCATGAATTTTCTTGCTAAGAGAAACCAGGCAACTAAGAGTTCTGTGAAAGTTAAGTGGCATGTATCTACAAGAAAGAATCCGTGTTGTTGTAATGTACCAGGCAGCATGAGAAACAGACCAGTTCACCTAAGGAAAGAACGAGTCTGTTTTGCAGTGTCATTTAACAATGTGAGTGGCAGCTCATTCCAAGAGGACAAGGAATTGAAAGTTCACAGGAATAATAAATGAATAAAAATCTGTTAGCTATTGAGAAAAACAAAATGTCATCCTCCACAAAGAATTTTCTGACACCCAGTGAATCAAAAGGAGAGTGGCTTATTTCACAAAAAAGCTCTACAAAAATATTTGGGCCTAACATCCCCAAGGCTGAGCTGTTAAAAGAGGAGATACAAAAATGATTGCCAGTAGAATAACAAAGAAACTGTGCAGGTGTGGGAAGGTCCACACTTACTTCAAATGTGGACTTCTCACAGCAGAAACTGGACAAGATTCTTAGCACTATATTCTCATGTAACTTTAACTTCTGTGTATGCTGAATATTTCTGAACAGTGATGACTCAGTGAAATGGTTTCTCATTTAATTTATTTCTCAAAAAGCTAACTCTATAAGTGAGAAGTGAGGGAATACTACACCCATTTTTAAGCACACTTCTGCCAAGTATTGTATTATCTCTGAGCTAAATATCAACACTCCTGACAGATGGGAAAGTTAGGCAGATAAGATCAGAATAGCCTAAGATCGAAAGCCCAAAGATAAGTGGGGAAACACCAGCACTAGCAAGAAGAAAGCTGGAAAAAAAGAAAAAGAAAACATAGGGCCTATGCCTATGCCCTAGGAGGTGTTCTTGTAGAAATGAAGGACATATTTTTCTTTTCTGCCTAAAAAAATGTCAACTCCAGGGAGTAATTTTGGCCAAAAAAAGAGAGAATATTTTTATAGTGAAAAATATTTTACTTATATCTCTTTTTAATGAAGTGTTTCTTTTTTGAAATGCCATAGCATTTCATTCTGACATTTTTAATGAAACTTGGTAAATTTTTTCTTCTTAAGATGTCACTTTTATTGAAGAAATGTCTGTGTTAGAAAAGGCAGAAGGAAATCTTTTTTACAAAACATTTATGTTACCAGAACACATTTTATGTAACTTTATTTCTGAATCTTAACAAAAATTTAATCTTTTACACAGATTCTGGGGATCTTTAGTGACTACAGCATTTTGTAAATACATCAGCTGTGAGTGCTCTCTGAAATTAGGCTTTAGATGTGGCAGCTATTTTTCTTCTAAAATCAATAAGTTATTGAGTAAAATGGTAGTATAGGAAACAGAAAATCTGTTAAAAAATTCTGCGTGTATATATTTATTGAATGAAATTCTTTGAAGAATATATGATCATCTTCCCTGGAACAAGCAATAGTTCCTGATTTGAGTATTTCTTCAAAATGAGGATATGGAAGTAATTTTTCCATCCCATAGAAGAAAATGTGTGCCTCTAGGGTCAGATCTAGTCCTGCAGAGTTTTTTCAAAGCTGTCCTATCTTTTATTGTTTGTGACAACCTAATCTGGTAGGTACAGATGCAAAATTCACGAATCCTTGCACGAGTTGGTAAATACTGATGTTAAATATAATTATGCTGGATTTTTGAATATATTAATATACAAAATTACAGTTGATTGAATGTTTCAGAGGATCACTTTTCCATATATAGCCTTAGCTTTTGTATGCAGTGATTTGTATACACTCTGGAGCCTCACTTAAGCGAAGAGCAATATTCTTCCAAAAAATGGGGTTAGTAATAACCATAATCTTGACAAACCTCACCTATAAGTGAACATGTGGTATAAATGTTCAATAACCTTATTACTTCAATCTCTTTTATAGACACCATCCCCGTCTCTGATACCATCAGACATATTTTCAGCTTCAGCAGTTTCCCTGTATTTCCAAGGCAACAGGAATTTCTGGTCAATTGTGTAGAGTTTTAAAGGCCCGTCACTCCATGGCTTTGAGATATTAGAGACTGAACAACCTCATAGAGTGGAACATTTAGCAACATATTCCAGCGAGTGTAGTCTGCTCGTGATTCAAGGATACATTTTGAAAAGCAACATCAGCAAAGCAAGGCTGCTGTAGCTTCCTCTGTACAGAAATCTTTAGCAATCAAATCCAAAGGAGCACATTTACATCTCTGACCCAACACGTTACATTGTTTTTGAATATCAGTGCTGCCTCTAGTAGCAGACAAGTGTGACACTAGTATTGAGAATTAAGAGGTTTTTTGTCAAGCCTTTCAGTAATGCCATTGTGATAATGTATCAATATATAGGAAAAAAACACTCATTGAATCATATGCCCAAGAGGCGTGTGAATTACTTGGACTATGTCCTGTCTGACAGAAGAATGAGAAGGTGATGCCTTCAGAAGAAGTAATTTATGTAAAACATTCTATTCAGGGGGCTTACCATAAGTATAATCAAAGACTGCAGATTATCTGACTTTGTTGTTTATCTCTCAGTCATTAATATTAACATGTCAGTGTATTGTCACTTTGCATTTGATGCAGAAGAGCATATAAAAGAAATAGTTATAATAGAATAAAAGAGCAGTTCAGAGCAAACAATTCCACTGTCATGTTACATAATGCAGCTATAGCAAGGCTTGCATGTTTGGTAAATAAAGTATTTGCTTTATTCAGACTGCTTTGAGGTCTCCATCCGAAGTCCACTGGAACAGTAAGAAACATTTCCACCTTTTTGTTTGTTTGTTGTTTTTGTTTGTGTGTTTTGATTGTTTTTGTGTGTGTGTTGTTGTTTGTTGTTGTTATTGTTGTTTTGTTCTGTTTTGTTTTATGCACTAAGCTCTCTGTGGAGGAAAAGGGGCCATTTTATACATATGGAAGCTCCAGGTGTTGTGAACAAGGTTGATGTCTATGACGTCCATGATTTTATCATCTACAACTGCAGACTATCATCTGATGTAGTCAAGCAGGGAGGGCTTCTTCTGTAGCCAACAGAGGTAAATGAGCACATCCAGAATCATTACAGGGCAACCTACTTCTCCAGTAGAGAATATCTGTTCTACCTATAAGGGCAGATTAGAGTGACTACTTCAGATGTGAAAATCAGTTGTAGAAATGAGGTATCCTAGCTATGCACAAATACCTAATGACATAATTCTTGATATTCAAATCAAAGACTTGAGTAGTAAGATTAATTACCTTTATTAACAGACTTCTTTATTATTCTTTAAAAAATGAAGGCTTTTTATTGGTGTTTTCATATGCAAATTCTAGAAATAGGATTCTTATGTAACATTTATTGCTATATGGGGGTATATCGGAAATAGTTTCTTCAGGGAAGGAATCTCCTGATGTGAATATTATTTACTTTTTCCTCACCTCAGGCAAGATGCTATGATGCCTACAGAGAAGCTCTACAGATTTATCAGATGTAATTTTCAAGATGAAATTGCAGAGGTAGCCAACTAAATAAAGATTCTTATTTGAAATGATGGCATATACAGTGGTTACAGGTTTCATACTTTTATCTAACTCACTTTTCTATCAACATTAAAATTCAAGAGCCATCAGCAAAAAAATTAATGATTTTGGGTGCACAGATATTTAGATGTCTAGTTCACAGTAACTTGAATTGTCCAATTTTCACATGGTAGGTAAAAGTTGCAGGAGTTGTACCTTAAAAACTATTTACATCAGAATGAGATCTATTGTGACATTAACAGCAGCAGATGAAGGACCTCAGTATACTGTTTTATAAGATTCTTGAGACCTCACATGTTGAAGGCTGATGAGTTTGCATACCTTCTGAGAAGTACAAGAAGGGCAGCAGAAGTACACAATATAAGTACACCTTTAAGAGCCGCAGAGTATGACAGCAGCCATTGCAATTTGAAATGAAAATGAATGTGCCTAGCAGATTCTTTATATAATGTCAATTATACCATTCCAAGTAAGAGGAGTAAAATGTTCACTATAGCATTCAGGGAGAGGCTTGAATCCTGTGCTACAATAGAATGGTGAAAATAGTATGATAGAAAGTATTATTTCCCTTGTTTGTGCTGTTTTCATTCTAAATTCAAGCACATTGATGATTGCCTCTTATTCTCAGTTCGAAAACAGTTACAAATTTTGCATGTGTGTTTTTCTGTGAGTATAACATTACATAATATTTTCCAGAGGACTGTTCTAAAACCTCTCTAAACTTTAGTAGGACCACACCATACCCTCCGCCCTTAAGCTGAATTTTGCTTTCCACGTAATAACCATCGTCATTAAATAATTTTCTTATCCAACAATGAACTACAGGTCAATATTTACTCAAATGACTGCTTTTTGACATCAGACATGACAGAGACAAAATTCTGTTGACTACTGAATATTTAGTCATTATGATTTTAACAGATAGATTTTTCCTTTTCAGGTCCAGCTCAGAATCTGAAAGAGACCTAGCACTATTTTCCCCCCTTTCATTAAATAAAAACTTACAGCTCAGTTCAAAAGTGCCATTTTAATATTTCCACCCACTCTTGTTCAGTTTGGCTGCTACGAAAGAAGGAAAAGGTGTTGTGCATTCCTAAATAGGCACTGGAGAGCAGATGGACTCTAGCTAAAAAATTCTGAGTGAGAGAAATCAAAAGTGTTTCATTTCCATGTCTGCTCTATTGGCAATGCAAACTCTGGTTCTGCTCAGATGTGCAGATTCCAAGAGGCATGGAGTGGGAGAATAGAGCTCTCAAAAGTTTCTGTGAAATTTTAGAAGCACAGTGAAAAATATGATGTATTGTGAAAATGTGAAAATGTGAAGAAAAAAAAAGCAGAGAGTAAAATCTCAAGAGAATAATTTTGCAATTATAAATCTGATTGCACATGTGAACTTGTTGCCTGCTTCCTATCAGTATACTCCCAAATTTCCAAACGCAACTGGTAAGATAATAAAATGTCCCAAGTCTAAAGTTGACACTGTATTTCACCTTTTCTAATCAGAAGTATTCCCTGCATGTTATTTCTTCCTCCACACACATCAGCCTTCTTGCAAAATATTCTCAGTTTAGTATTTGGCAGCAGAGGACTGAAGACTGGTATTCAATAATTGTTTTTAGCAGATCATCTCCTAAAGACATGTAAATCAGAGCTTCATTGTGTTATGCTTGTAGAGACATAAAACAGAAAGGCAATGATCAAAATAACTTATTGGGAAAGGAAACTTCAGGGCTCATATAGGGCAGGAAATATATCACAAACATCTACCTTACTCAGCAAGGAAATGCTGGCTTCCTCGCAAATTAAGGTCAGTCAGAGACATTAGAATTACCCAGAAGTAAAATACAAAGGTACTGAATCTAATCCAGAAATTCTGTAGTATCTCCAATCCAGTAGCATTACCATGACATACACAAAAATCCATTTACTTTCTTGAGCATGCTTTATTAAGCCGAATTGCTGGTGGATGAGGAGCTAAAAATGTAACGGTTTTCCCTTCTTTTCCCTAAATATACTTCATGAATGAAGTTGGTCCAAATGCTATTGAGGCTGCATGTCCTGATTATTTTGAATCTGGTGAGTGCATCTATCACATGCAAGAGGCTAGGGAGAAGAGAAAAGAAATTTTTAATAACTCATTAATTAATTTATAGAAAGAGTAAACCGTTGGAGATGCAGTTGTTTTATCAGTGTTGTCCCGTTTTTGCAGTTCTGCTCTGGAAGGAGGCCGTGTGAACCATCTTCACATTACCATAAGGCCTGAAGGAACTGGTCATAAATCCTCCCTCAATTTATGTATCCAAGCAGACAGCATTATCAAGCAGTGTTTTTATCAGTGACTTTGAGAAGGAAAAGCAGGCCTAACTTTGATCCCAGGAAATTAAAGCCACATTCTAGGCAATACATGTCACCTGCCTGCTCCTAGGTGCATGTTCATAGCCTGAGATAAACATTTCTCACCAAATAGCCTTTATTGTTAGATAATATAGGTTTCTCATCATAAAAATATTGCTATCAAGTATCTCATAATGCCTGTGCCATAGCAACCTGTTAGTGTGATTTACTCTGACAGGAGACAATGGATATTTTATTGTTTGACCCCTTCTGCTCCAGCAATGTGGATTACTTTTTTTTTCATAGGATCTGTTTTATTTAATATTACTGCTGGTGGTATTTATTCTTCTCTTTTTTTTTTTTTTTTTTTTTTTTCCTTACCAAGCTACACTCTTAGAGTAAATGGTATAGTGAAAATTCAAGATTTCACAGAAAGGCACCTGCTTAAACAACTCTGCACTCAGTAAAAATATCTGTCTCTAAACATGTGTATATTAAAAGCAGTTCATGGGAACATTTATTTCCTCACTGCGATAGAAGATTTATGGATGTAACAAAACCTAAGTTTAATAAGAAACCTTCAAATGGCTGAAATTAAGTTTATCTCCCTTAAAATGTCACAACTAATTGCATGATGACCATTCAAACCATGGTCACCATCCGTGTGACCATCCTGTGGAAACCTACCTCAAGGATGCTTGTCTGTTTATTAATTATATTACTATGGCAAATTTGCAAAGGTACTGAGGGAAGGGAAATAACCAACATCTTGCTACTGAACTCATAATCATAAATCACTGAAGTGTGAGCTACAATTTAACCATATAATTACCACTGCTGATGGTTATGTTCTCTGGGAATTGGGCACAGAGTGGTAACAGTAATTCACTAGAAGAATTACCATGTAAAGCTAGAGGAAGTAAGATTAAACCCTATGTTCTTGCCTACATTGAAGTCACTGAAGTAAACATGTCACGAATGTTCTACTGAACACTAGATTAATTTTGGGACTGTTAGGGACTTGAGATGTCAACAAGTCTGAGGATCTCCACTGAGCTTATTGTGTCTTCCAAAGCCTTTTGAACCTGACCCAAATTATTTGAAGCAGAGTAACATATGCAATATTCATATGAATGTCAAAGCGAGAGTCCTAAAGCAGTGTGCCTCTCTGATGGCAGCAAGACCTACTTGAGCGTGAAGGAAATCTAAATGATCAGTTACACTTTGAATCAGCATTCAAGAAATATGGGCTTCCAAAACTCCTCGTCAAAAATCAAGTCAATAAAAGGCAGCCTGTATTAGTCGCTGAGGCAAATTATTGGCTCTGCCCCAGAGACTGCAGTCTGCATCACTGCAGCCAAGGAGACAAAGGAAAGTTTTAAGATGGGATATAAAGGAGAACAACAAAGCGGCTTTGTTCATTAAGCACTTCTCCCAAGTTGAAGAGGTGGCCAGGGACTGTTCCTTTGAAATCTAGTGAGTAGATAATTGTGAACAGCTATCAGAAGAGTTGACCCCTTGTTGCTGAACAACAGTTAGCAACAGAAGAGATAAGCCAAGAAGCTTCCCTACAGTATTGCTTTAATACTTGTTGGAGTGTTCAAAGACCTGTTTGAAAGTAATTAGAGAAAGGGAAAAAAAAAAAAAAGACAAGTGATGGGACAGGTTCAAAATAGCAATTGAAGGGGGCTATTTTGGAAGTAACATTCTGCCTTTTGCAATGTAAAAGAGAGGGATTTCCCAAGTGAATACTTCTTGTTTCCAGACTGAACCCGGTGCTGCTGCCATAGTCTAAGCCTTTTGAATAAAACCTTACATACTTGATTTGCAGAATCAAACTCTATAACCCAAAGTTAGGTTATAAAGCAGGTACGTTTATTCAATGAGACGCGTATCATTGGGTGCGCGGGGGATAGTTCCTCCTAACACACACACCGTAGGGCAAAAGCTTGGTACAGATATAGGCCGAACCAATACACAATCAGTGGAATTCACATACATATTCATTACATTCCCGACTTATCAACATATGGTCCCGCCATGAGCAGGAGGGGGGTCTCCTTTGATGGTCATAGGAGAAGACCCATTGTCTCTGACAGAAGTAATCCGATCCTGACCCATTCCTTGTGTAATGTTATAACAGAGTTTCCAGATGTTCTTTTCTTATCTGGCCACACATCCTGCCTACCTGCATTCCAATACAATAGTTAACCCTTATCTTGTCCTCTCCTTACTCATACTGGTTTATTTTTTTTTTTACTAGTGTTTACCATGTCTTAAATGTAAAATATGAGGCTGAAAAATAAAAACCTCAAAGTATTCCCTGCACAATTTTTCCACAAGTATGAACTTTTCAAGTCAGCAGTTCCTTTCTTTCTTCTGGACTTTCTGTCTCTTTCTTTCTACTGGACTTCTAGTCATGTTTTTGATCGTGTCTTACATTCAATCAGAATCAATTCAGGACTGTCGGGTTTCAGAGTTTCAGCTGAGCAACAATGAAAAAACAACACATTAATAAATGGAAGAATTAATTCCAACACAATAGATAGTCAAAACCTCAGTGCTGGGAACTATTTACATACTACTATATCTCTTTGTCTTTTTCTCTTGAATCAAAAAGTACCTCTCTTCTATTATGGTAACAACCCAGAAAAAAATTAGGCAGGAGCCCTGTGAAAGTGACAAGACAGATGCGACAATTTTGTTTGCAAACAGAAAGAGCTGAACTCTGCTCCGTAGCCTCTTGTGGTGGAGAAAAGGGAGGGGGAGAAGAAGAAAGATTGGTTTGAACTAATTAATGTATTCTCTGGTTGTGAGTCACCTGATCTCTCAGAAGATGGTTTCACAAAGCAGAAAAACAGTTTGAACACATTGATTAAATCCCTTTATAGAAAGGAACAGATTGTCCAGGTGCAGGAGGGGAAGACACGATACAGAGCACAGGAAGGATCCCTCTCCCCTCTTCCTTGCTCCCCGTTGTGTACTGCAGCCCTCAGACAAAGACAGCAGTAAGGTTTACATGGTCCTGGTTGAAACAAAACATTGCAGTGTATTTCCCAGATTTGTTTGCTTCTGACAACCAGAAAGAATTAGAATCCACTGGTTCTGACTGGAAATGCCGTAAGAGTTAGGACAGGCACACACAGCCTGTACCTGCCATTGCTAGAGCCAAAGCTTTGTGCAAAGAGACTGCTCTGGGTGTTTGCCTGTTACGCATCCACTCTCTTGGGCCAAAGTGAAGCCAAGTAAGAAACGGTGTAGAGGCTGGTGCTTATTCCATAACAGCCCTTTTCTTTTTGGTTTGTTTGTGTGTGTGTGTGTGTGTGTGATGATACAGCATTGAGATTTTTGATATGACTTATTATCATTTTGTTTCTCCAGCACTCATGTTTCAGTGTAAGATACAAATTAATTTGCTGCCAAATTAAAATCATTTTGAAAGCCATTTCAGACCTCCCAGTTGGCCTAACTCTTGAATATCCAAAGCCAAGTTTTCTACACAGGCAATTAGGGATATTCTTGACTTTCTGATGAGGCATGTACATTTAAAACAGAAACCAGTTCAAAACACAGTACTATAGAAAACCTGACCAGACAAAGATTTCTCTTTTTTTCTGACTCATTTTAGCTTACAAGTTTGATTAAGGTGTTAGAACTTGGTAAGTAAATATATTTTATTTCTGTATTATTCCAGGGTTATTATTTATGTGTGTGTGGGAAAGTCACTAAAGCTATCTTTAGCACTCTTTGAGTGCATACTGAAGAAGATATGTCTTCAGCTTAAGGGTTCTGTGGCATCCTGACAAGTGCCTCACTGATATTTCTTATTCTCTTCACAAAAGACATTATAACAGAGCAGCTCCACCTTTACAGCTCAGGAAAAGCATCTGGGAATAATTCCCCCTGGATTCCATCAGTGTCACTGTTGGTGTCACTCAGAGAAGGTCTTCATGGAAAAGTGCAAAGCACTTAGTCCTCTGGGGCCAGCACATGTATTTTCATTGTATTATTTGTTCCTGCTGGCTCAAGGTAAAGAAGAAAACATTTTAAGTCATCAGCCTTGCTAAACTGAAACTTATGTCCCAAATTCTGTTTTCAAATACATGCTTGGATGACTTTTATTGGAACCTGTAGAGCACTGGATACCAACAGGAGCAGAATTTAGTTTCATATGATATAATGGGAGTCATTTTTCTGCTGGTACTGTTCCAAGCCTTCTCCAACTACCATCAGGATAAATCTTGCTGTATAATATTTATAAGAATGCAGATTGTAACCCAGAGACATTTTTTTTAAAACTCAGTGCATATTCTATGGATTTTTTTTTAATTATTTTGATAAATTTGGAAGCAAAATTGCTTCAGTAAGTGAACCACTTCATTATTTCTTTGAGTTGGATATATATAGATTACACAAATGTCCTATAAATGAGGAACTTATATGAGAACAGAACAATCTTTTAGAATACTTTTTTCCACCAACCTTAATATTTTTCTTCCTCACTAGTTAAGGAGGCATCATTATTTATTCTGAAAGCTCCTTAGGCACCTGTGAAAGATTAGCAACATCCTTATTTGAAGAACTGCCATGTAAATTGCTCTACAAGACCAGACTTGGTCATGGTCAGATTTGGCTATCTTCGTTAAGTACCATGGTTTTCATTATAAAACTTGATGCTGTTGGTATTTTGTGGAATAAATTAATGTGTTTGCTTTGGAAACAGTATTTCTGGAACAGAGGCTGTCTCACCTTGAGTGGATTTCATTTCATACTGTTCATTTTGTGATCATCTCTTCCTGTTGAAACTAGGTCAAAATCCAACTATGAGCATGAATGTCACATGTTTTGAGAAAGAATGCAACACACTATTTAGAGGATACAAATAGCAGTCAGAAATTCTAATTACTTGATTTACTGGCAACTCATTTATCTATTTTAACCTGACAGATACATATTGAAACTAGAATCATGGTCTTTCACTTTCTATGTGTTTTCCTGTGCTTTCGCCTTAAAAAGACAATGGAGAAAGATATCTCCACCAGCCCTGAGTAGGCTTATCTTATCTTTTGCCAGTTTGTCACTGCCTGTCTTAATCTGTTCCCTTCAAGTTCATTCACAAGAAACAGACATTCTCAACGAACCAGCTATTTCAAGACAAGGAGAGCTTACCAGTCTTCCAGTCCATCTTGAACTTAAGTCCTCATACTTAAAGAGCTATTATTGTTACTTGTACATTATATTTTGTTTGGAATGGTCTGGGTTTACAATGTAGTTGTCTTTGCTATGGCTTTTTCTTTTCAACTGAAATGTCCGTTAAGCAACCTGATGGCAGAGTGAGGTGCAAGCATCAGATCATTTGACTCCTACTCTTGCTCCTTAACTGTAGGCTTCCTATAGGAAAATACAAACAATGGATCCTTCACTGAAATTTACACATTAGCTGAGCACATACCGTAAGTATTAAAAATGGCTGTGACATGTTAGATTACGGATGCGCTGCCTTATGTCACATCAGAATTATCGTAGAACTAGTCTGTCATTTTGTAAATGACAAAAGATTTCTTTTTCCAAAAAAAAAAGAGCAAAGACATTATTTCATATTCCTCCTGTCAATTTTGATAGTCTACTTAAGCACTGCCTTTTAAAAATAAAATATAATGCTGCAAGAAATGATCATTTTATGCATATTATTATCATATTTATTTTTATATTCAGCTACTCCTACAGTATAACTCAGTGTGGTAAATAGCTCATGCTAATTACTTAAAAATCCATTAAATTTTAAGTCTCATAGCAGATGCAAACACCATTTCTCATTGTGTTGCCTACATAATTCATGAACATTTATTAGAATGCAGACTCGAAGTGGGCATTTGGTGTGTGAGCCACACTCTCCAGTTTTTTGTGTGTTACTGAAAAAATAAAGTACACTCCTCCAGAGCCTGAATACCAAATCCTTCTGTTCAATGTCTCTGTTAACCTAAATTGAAGTCTGAGAGTTTGTAAAATTGTATAGTATAGCAACCATAGGAGAAGTTGGATATGTATGGGTGCACAATTGTAGAAGTAGTTCAGTCTGTCACTCCCAGAACCAGGACAGGTATGCCTGAACAAATGTCTAGGAGGGATCTCAGGTACCAGTCCCCAGTATCACACCTGTGTACAGTTTTACACAGTGACATTTATGGAATCTATTTTCCTTCTGTTTCTCTTACTCTTGCCCTACAAGTCATGGTGAATTCACCGTCTTGCAGCAGCCCAAACTGATCAGGAAGAGCAAAGGATTGTCCTGACTCTCTCCTTCTACCCTGATATGAGCTCAGCCACTGTTCAGGAGTATCTAGCATTCATCAGCTTTGTTGGTTCCAGAGGTCTCTGTGTACACTGTGCACAATGCAAAGTATTTTGGATGCTTTCAAGGATTTTAAATGCCACTAGACACATGGCTCAGGCACTGGAATCATTTTCCTCATGCATAGAAGTTAACTATTTAAATCAAAAGTAGATACTTTGGTTTCCATCCACAGATGAAATTGTAACGTGATTCATTCAACTCATGGTAGTTAACGTGTCTAATCATGAAATATAGTGACCTTTGCAGGTGATTATTCTGTCTATTCATTGTAAAACAAGTTCAGAGTAGCTGATCTAAGTAACCAGCATTTATAATGCTACTAGTAGTTAAGAGGCTTAGGTATGTTCATTATAGGATTTTGATAAAGTCAGTGATGCGGAAGTAGTACCCTGAGTCCTAACATAAAATGTTTTATTGTGGTAAATAATCTTTTATTTTTCCCCACCTTTATTTTTTTTTTAGCTTTGCATTCTTCACCTATGATATATTTTTAAAACATTTTTTATCTATCTCTTCAAGATGTTCTGATACTAAACACTTTTGAAGGATTCTTTCACTGCAGAGATGGGAAGTTGTAAGTACTTCAGATAGTCACTTCTCCAAGTACAGCTGTACTTTAAGAACAGGTTTCTGTATCTCAGACAGTTTTTCTCTAACAAAGCTCACCAGATTTGAAGATATGGTGGTTTTGTACTCATATCCACTTTTCAGATTTTAACATCCTGTAGGTAAATGTATATCCATTTACCTGGCATGTAAAGAACAGACGGTCATCATATTTTAGTGTTCTTTACAAGCATTTTAAAAGCTTTCATATAGTATTTTGGCTATTTCAAACTTTTATGAGTCAATTCCTTATTCTATCCTGTAATATTTTATCTATCCTCTTTGATCTTGCACTTTGATAGAAGTAGAAAACCTTTGGGAAATTATCTGACATCTCCTGCTAGCACTTCATTTGCTTTTGTGTTTCTATTTGTATGTTTGTTTGTTTTGTTTTCCCCTCCAAAATACTTCCTAGTTGTATTTTTGCTATCTTATTTAATATCCTTTATGTGTAATAAATACGTCAAGACTTTTCTTATCTGAAAAACACAAGATCATTTTTATTTTCAACTTCAACTCTTTAGTTTTAGCCAAGAAGAAGATAAAAGCATTGACAAATAGTCTTAATGCATGTAAAAGAGGAATAACACTGCTTTCTTTCTTCAGGCTTCAAGGAAACACCACAATGGTAACTTTTGGGTCAGTTTCTCCAGTCTTTCACATTCATCATATTGAATAGCATATTTCATAGTTCTAATGAGCTTGGGGGTAACAGCTAAAAGGAAGCAAATACTGAAAGAGAAATTGAGATTCTGCAACCATGGTTAAGTAAAAGGAGATTTTTCTCAAACTCTCTCCCAGATTACCTCCACGTTGATGAGTTCTGACTTCACTGGTGATTATTCTAAACTGGAATAATGTGTTTTTTCAGCATTGTTCAAAGTTCTTGATATGTACTTGAGTGTTCTAACCTACAAAAATAAATGATCTTTTTATCACTTATGTCTCTCATACTTGAATCTCAGTACATGTGTATACACATATGCACAGATATGTACATATCGTCTGCCCAGTCTTACGTGATAACAGTGCTAGAAATTATAGAATCAGAGACTCAGAATGGTTTGGGTTGGAAGGGACCTTTAAGATCATCTTGTTCCAACCCCTCTGCTATAGGCAGGGACACTTCCCTCTAGATCAGGTTGCTCACAGCCCCATCCAGCCTGGCCTTGAATGTTTTCAGAGAGGGGGCTTTCACAGCCTCACGATAAAGAATTTCTTCCTAATATCTAGTCTAAATCTACCCTCTTCCAGTTTAAAGCCATGTCGTTTCATACTGTTGCTACCTACCCTTCTAAAAAGTCTCTCCCCAGCTTTCCTGTAGACTCCTACAGGTACTGGAAGGCCGCTGTAAGTTCTCTTCAGAGTCTTCTCTTCTCCAGGCTAAAGAGCCCCGGCTCTCTCTGCCTGTCCCCATAGGGGAGGTGCTCCAGCCCTCTGATCATCTTTGTGGCCCTCCTCTAGACCCGCTTCAACAGCTTCATGTCCTTCTTGTGCGTGGGGTCCCAGAACCGGACACAGTACTCCAGGTGGGATCTCACAAGAGCAGAACAGAGGGGAAGAATCACCTCCCTCGCCCTGCTGATCACATTTCTCTTGATGCAACCCAGGATATGGTTGGCCTTCTGGTCTGCAGGCATACATTGCTGGCTCATGTTGTATCTTTTACCAACTGACACTCCCAAGTCCTTCTCATAAGGGCTGCTCTCAAGCCATTCCCCACCCAATCTGTATCTGTGCTTGAGTTTTCCCCAACCCAGGTGCAGGACTTGTCACTTCAATTACATACCTCAGAAATTCTCATAATAACTCTTGTCTTTATGAGATTCTCCTACATGTAATAATTTATGTCTTCTATGAATGTTACCTTTAAATTCATATGTATTTTCTTACAGTCTTGCTTCCATTCTTAAAAAAAAAAAAAGATATATTTTAATAAAGAACATATGCTGTACATTCCTCCATACATCGTAATCCTGGGATTCATATAGGTCTATGTCTCTTTAATAACAAGCTGATCAAGAGAAGATTATTTCTCTGTTTTGATAATGGTTATTATCTGAAAATCTTATGAATAGGTAGCTTTAGGTGTAGAATGATTTTATATTATGTAACTGATTTTCTTTGATAACTATTCAATAATTAGAAAGGTTTTGCTGTTCACCAGTCAAATGTACTATCCATCTCCACAGAAGACAATCACTTTAGAAGATAAGTATTTTATAGTTTGGGACTTTATGATTGTTATTTGGATCCAAGATTCTTGGTGAATCACACATGAAGACTTAGGTGATGTCACAATATTTTATTAAATATTACAAGCTATTTCAGTTTTTATTTCATTTTTCACTCCTTTCTCTCCTTTGGAGTCAAGATAACAAACCATCATATTCTCCATTTGCCTCCAGCAAATCAGAAAATGGGAGCTTTAAAAAATGATGAATCACTTCACATTCACATAATGTTCCGTTTTGTAATGTTGAATCATTGACAAAGGACTAGAGCAAAATGTGTTTATGAATGCACTATAGACTGCCATGAAAATTCATTTTAAATATTTTTCATGTGGGTGATGAAAAGTAATCTGTAAGCTGTGTTTCCTGAATAAAAGGCCTATGTGAATCTATTTTTATTGCATTTTTGTCATAAACATTTTTCAAAGAGATTCAGTTATACAACTGCTCTGAAAGCAATGCCTCCTATTTTATCACGTTGGCCAACAATGTCAGATGTTGGTGGTATGACAGCAGCAGCTGAACTTTCCTACCAGTATCCCATTACATATTGCTGCCGTGCGACAGATGGCAGCAGAGGGGCAGTCCGACAGAACGGCATCTGACATGGAAGTGTATGTGAAGCAAAGGTGTGTCATTGAATTCCTCCATGTAGGGAAAAAAAAAATGTACCAACTGACTTTTGCCGACGTTTGATGAACATTTCTGGAGACCAGTGGATGATGTGGTAGGTGGTGTGTTTCAGCAACGGTGACAGTGACAGTGAATCACCTCCACTGGTGCAGATTTTTACATGGATGGCATGCAGGACCTTCTTAGTTGCTGGCAAAAATGCACGGCTAATAGTGGTGACTGCACTGAATGACTGTGTTTTGTAGCTGGGAATTTGTTCTATCAAATAATGTTATGGTGGTTTTTGTTTTAGTTTCCGTGGAAATAAATAGGAGGCATTTCTTTTGGAAATATCTACTTACTTCCATGATTTGCACATTTTCCCTTGTCCCTGTTTCAATTTGTATTACAGTAGATTTTAACCCAAGATACTTTTTAGCAGTTTTGCTAATAGTATTTTTGCTAATAATATAACTGGTAAACCAAGACAAAATATTCGTATTTATTATTCTTTCCATTTTCAAGACTTTTAACATGGTTGTGACTTCACGAACATGCAAAGAAATAATATCTAGGTCCTGCATCCATCCTTTTCATCCCAAAACACATTGCTTTAAATATAATTCCTCAGCTTTCTAAAGCAGCAGTTATCTACCTCTCACATACTTTAGGAGTAGTTTAATCATGAACTCCTTCAAGGAACAATATTCTCTGCTGTAGTAGTACTCATTGTACTCATCTTTCCTTGTATCTGGGTTTCTACTGCAAATATACAGTGCACCATTTTTAGAAGTCTAAGATTTAGATTTAGATAGGTAAAGCTGCAGCACTTTCAGCTTACTGTTCTTCAAGCCATATTTGGATAATAGGCACTGCTTATTAAATAAGTTGCAACCTGTTGAAGCATATTTTCAATCCATAGCTAAGTAAAACTTGGTAAGGTTGATAATTTAAAACTATTTTATATATGTGTTTGATGTCCAGTGAAGTTCTTGACCTTTTTTTTTTTACTGAGGAAATACATGAATAGAATCACAGAATCACAGAATCATACGGGTTGGAAGGGACCTCCAGAGATCATCAAGTCCAACCCCCCTGCCAAAGCAGGTTCCCTACACCAGGTCGCACAGGTGGGCATCCAGGCGGGTCTTGAATATCTCCAGAAAAGGAGACTCCGCAACCTCCCTGGGCAGCTTGTTCCAGTGCTCTGTCACCCTCACCATAAGGAAGTTCTTGCATACATTGGTGCGGAACTTCCTATGCTCCAGTTTCTGGCCATTTCCCCTTGTCCTGTCTCCACACACTGCTGAAAAGAGTCTGGCCTCAACACTTTGCCCCCCACACCTTAGATATTTATAGACCTGGATCAGGTCCCCTCTCAGTCTTCTCTTCTCAAGGCTAAACAGACCCAGTTCACTTAGCCGTTCTTCATAGGGGAGATGCTCCAGGCCCTTCACCATCTTTGTGGCCCTCTGCTGGACTCTTTCCAAGAGATCCCTGTCTTTTTTGTACTGGGGAGCCCAGAACTGGACACAGTACTCCAGGTGAAGCCTTACCAGGGCAGAGTAGAGGGGGAGGATCACCTCCCTTGACCTGCTGGCCATGCTCTTTTTGATGCATCCCAGAATGCCACTGGCCTTTTTGGCCACAAGGGCACACTGCTGGGTCACGGCCAACCTTTCGTCCACCAGGACACCCAGGTCCCTCTCTGCAGAGCTCCTCTCCAGCATGTAAATAAAATAAAATAAGGGAGAAAATTATATTTAATTCAATGATATTCAATAATTTTTTTTTTCCCACTGACTGTAGTTATTTCAGATATACTAATATCCTCCTTCCTGATGGCTCAAAAAATCTAAAAATCCCTTTTTTTTTCTTTTTTTCTTTTCTTTTCTTTTTTTTCTTTTTTTTTTTTTTTTTCCCTTAGATCATATCATACTTTGGAGAACTCTTAGATTAAATATTTTACTATGTCTAATGTGTCAAAATAGAATGCCTTCATGTCATTCTTATCCACCCTGTACATTGAATTGTCCTTTCTCTCATTATAATTATATTGTCCTACATGATTTACATTGCTGTCTGCATTATTACATTGTAGAGAAGAGCATTGCAGAGTGAGAACATATATTGCAGTATAATAAAATTATTTTCTATTCATAGAGCCACTTTTGAACTATTACAATGATAATCTTTGTGAAAATGACAGAATTTTAGTGTCTGCACTACTTGGTTTGCTATTCTGATTTAAAGTATCAGCAAAAGTTATTGTTTTGAATCTTGAAGGAGTATGTATTGGATCTCATCTTGGATTTGTCTTCTAAATTATAGCAATCTTACTCTCGTCTTATCCTTATATCTGAAAAGCAGCAGGAAGTAAGATGTTTCCTCACAGTGAGAACAATCTGGAAAGGAGAACCTTCTAAAGATTAATTTTTTTTACCTTTAATTGTAAACATTATGTATAATATCTAAGCAAGTTTTTTATTTGCATATCTAGAACTGGAATATTACAGGGGAAATACGTATGTTCTAAAGCAGAGTTATATCAAGCATTAATTTTAGTCAGCTATGGAGTATTTCCATGTTCTTCAGTAAATCGACCTGGTTTGGCATTTCCTCATCAAAGTAAGAGGAAATAAGATGATTTTGTGAATGACAGTTGCTTTGAAATTCTGATTTACAAAGATTTATCTCATTATGTCTCAGAGTGTGTAGGTAGTCAAATGCACATTTTGAATGAATTTCAAGTACCTTAAATGGATCAGAAAAATAATTTAAAAAAAAAAACAAAACATAAGTAATGAATTCTTTTGCTACAGAAGGAGATAAGTTTGTTAGATGTTACATTTACTTCCACTTTAGTCGCTGAAAAATACATGATGATAAACAACATAAACTCACTGGACTTCAGCTTTGGCGGGAATGTAAACCTCAGTGAGAGTGACAAAGGTAAAAGTTGCTTAATGTTTGTAGTTAACTATTTGTGAAATTGTTGAATTCTACTGAACATATGTGTGCATATAAATTTATATTATATTTATATTATGTATATATTTATATTGTATATATCCAATCCAAATCATTCAATGATTCTATTTGCATTAAAAAAGAATGTACCACATGATTACACCATTTAGGGGACATACAGTATTAGGGTAATTTAAAAATATTAAGTTTTCTTCATTAGAGTTATGAAGTAGTGAACTTCTTTTGGCTAGATAGAGTGATAGAAATTTATATCACTTCAAGTGAGTATAATTTTTTATTTTAGCTATTGTTCATTTTCTATTAGAAATTGCTACACTATAATCAGTAGCATATTTAAGATATTTAATACATGAAACATTATAATGTTTCATCCTTACTGCGCTACCATTATCCATTTCTAGCTAATGCAACACATACATTTTCTGATGAATGAGCTCTATTGTGAAAATGGCAATTTACAGTCTTCCAATTACAGCAATTGTTCCAATTAGGTAACTTTCATTGAGGTACTAAGGCATCTCCAGTGGTCATGTAATATATGACAGGATAACAAATAACTGATGGAAAGATTTTGAAGAGTCCAAACCCCAACTTGTTTGTTTATTTTGTGAGGGGTAAGGGGGTCCTGTTTTTTGTTTGTTTGTTTGTTTGTTTGTTTTCGACATTCTATACCTCTATTTTCATTTGGTTAGATTTTCCCTAACTGTATATATTGTTTCATAATTTGAGTACATAAAATACCAAACATTAAATCTTAATCAACCTAATTCAGTCTTCTGAAACATTAAAGATTTGAAACATGAGACATAGTGTACCCTCATCAAGTTTGTTGATAACAAAACTGGGAGGATTGGCACATGCAGTTTAGGGTTGAGGTGCCATCCAGAGGGACTCGGACAGATTAGACAAATGAGAAATAGAGTCCTGCACCTCAAACATTTTGCGATTCTGTGATGCCCTTCCTAAATCATTCTCCTTTTATTTTTCAGTATAGAAACTTCACAATGGCTAATAATTAGGATTCAAAATAGTAATAATAATAAAAGAGTTTGGGCATTGAGTATGTAGAATTCTTATGAGGTAACTAAACTTAACAAAATCAGTGGGAGTATCTGCAGCTTGCACAAAAGGACTCTCTAAAAATAATGTAAAAAATGATTTTTCTCTTCTTCAAGCACAGCTGTATAAGTTTTGCTCTGCAATTTCAGTATTCTGAGAGTGTCAGCCCCAAAAAGTTTTAGCTTCAGCTCAAACCTAACTCACAAGGATCTCCTAGGAGGAGTCCAGCAGAGGGCCACAAAGATGATAAAGGGTCTGGAGCATCTCCTATATGAGGAAAGGCTGAGTGACTTGGGTCTGTTCAGCCTGGGGAACAGAAGACTCAGGGGGGATCTGATAAATGTTTATAAATATCTGGAGGGAGGTGGGAGGAGAATGGATCAGAGAGGCCAGGATCTACTTGGTGGTGCGTAGCAATAAGACAAGGAGCAGTGACCTAAAACTTCAACATGGAAAGTTCTATTCAAGCATGTGGAAGAACTTCTTTATGATAAGGGTGACAGAACACTGGAATAGGTTGCCCAGAGAGGTTGTGGATCTCCTTCTATGGAGATATTCATGATCCGTCTGGATGCATACCTGTGCGACCTGTTATAGTGTACCTACTTTATCGGGGTTTGGTCTCAATAATGTTTTGAGGTCCCTTCCAATCCCTATGATTCTGTGACTCTGTGATTCTGTGACTCTTTTTTTTTATTATTATTATTTAAATTCTGAAATGAAAAGTACATTTGACTGTCTTTATTCTAACTTTATTAAATTAAGAAGTTATAAATAAACTTAAGTTAGACTCAAGTGTTATTCAATATATAAAATTTTGAGAAATTCTTTGCACATAGAAATAAAACACTAAAAACTGATGTGTTCATATTTCTTTTCATATTTCTTACTATCAACAGTTTATTCAGTACTGTTTATCCCTTAACTAGAGGTATGAGACTGACTCACATAAACTTGTTACTGTTCAGTCATTTAAATACTGAACGGAGAATACTACCATTCTGTTTTGTATACCTCTCTATTTACTTAGAATTTATATGGGATCTAACCCTTGCTTCTGGAGTCCCAAATCATCCCACCTTGAAACAATTACACAAAACAGGCAAGATGAAAACTCCCATTGTGCTGATTTTTCTTTGTCTCTCTTATGGTACCTAACAAAACTTTCTCAGGTGCAGATGTCTATACTAAAGATGTCATTAGTTAGTTGACACTCACAGATAAAATTAGGTGTTATATGTTCACCTTCCATGAATAAGAAACATGTGTAGATATTTAATGGCTGCAGCAAATACAGTGTAGTTTTTTAAAATACCCTTTGACTATACTAAAAATATCTAAGCATACCAAGAATGTATCTGTAATAGTCAGACAAACCAAAGTAAGAAAAAACTATAATTCTTTAGACAATTATATAGTACATTATGGCTTTTAAAAAGCAGCAGCAGAATCTTTTTCTGTAACAGTTTAACACATTATGTTTCCATCTACCACTTAACACTGGTTTCATTTATTTTACAAGATTGCATTTAGTATAACTATTTATCTCTGTCAATCAAAGCAGTCCTGTTGTGGTAAAATGATGTTTATTTGTACAAGATTAACACCTGCTGATACACCTTTTTAGTATAAAATGTAAAAAAAGACAACATGAATAATTTTAAAAACAGTTGCACAGGTTTGTTTTGCCTTTCTTGGTGCAAATTATTCAAATTCTCAATCACCTCTTGAAAAAAAAAAAAATCATTTCTGGGTTCTTTTGAACTCTTATCTTTCCTTAAGATGCAACTGTTTAGTTTGTCAGTGTGCCAGAGTAGCTATACTGGAAAAATATATATATATATATTACTGCTGAATAGTAAGACATTCAGAGATTAATCAGAAGGAGGAAAAGCAGAGAAGGTGGCTTACTGTTTGGCATAAATTTTGTTGGAACTACTTTGCTCTACTCCAGTGAGGGGTATTGTGGTAGAGGTTTGTGTCTCCTTATAGGTTTGCACAACCTCAGAACTCATTCTGTTTTGAACATGCTTCACCCTAGTTTTCCTAGGTGAGTATCTGAAATAGAGTATTGACATCAGTTAGACCTGTAGGTTTCCATCAGTTCTGATAATGAGGTCATTATAAGTTCTGCAGATTTGTTTCTTTGCCAGTCTCTGTTCACCTTTCTAGATGTCTTAAGTGGTAGTGCTTAAAACATGTCTTGAAGACTTAATCATGTAAAAAAATGTTACACTGATAAAACCAAAGATGTTCCTGCAAAATGCTAGAGGTCAATCAACATGGCATATTTCCAGCATTAAATTCCATCTAGATGCTTTTAATTAATTCATCAATCAATGGTGGGAAAATCTGGTCCTGTTACCTTGGTTCTCAAATCCTAATCAAAAGCTAATTAGCATTAAAAAGTTCAACAGATTACTATAGAATAAATACCTAGAATCATCTTGCTTGGTGTGAGAGAAAAAGGATACTGATAAAGTTATTTAGGTAACAAGTACTTTAACATTACTTACTATTTGGAAACTGTTTATTCAAGTTGAGTAAGAGGAGCATAACAGAGAAGATGTAAGCAGGGTTAACTCACTGGACCCCAGAAGTATTGGAATTTTTATCAGTAGTAGGGACTGAGTTTGTTTTAGATTTTATATAAAAGTTCAATCAGATTCAGATCTCATTTGAAAACATCCATTCTTACTATATTTAACAATTCCTCCTCCTTTGATTTCTTACCCTTTATCTAGAACTTTATTTCATATTCACCTCAGCAGAAGGAGAGAGTAGGTGGACTTAATATGTTTGTCCATGAGACTGTGACTGTAGGTATTTGTATCACATATAGGTGGCAATCTTTTTTCATCCATGTAAGTGTATGACTTTTTCAAGCTTCAGATCAAGATAGACTGCCTGCTGATTAAAGGTACCTAAGGGTGGAGAGCTGAGAATCAAAAGCTCATAAAGATTTTAAAATTCTACCAAGTTAAATGACAGGACTCAAATCCAAATCACTCTATAGGAAGGATTAAGTCTGCTAAGTCTTATTTTGATAATTAAATACAGTGGATTGTTCATAACACCTTTTAAATCTTGCTCTAGTTGAGGCAAAAAGCTATGTTTAACATATGTCACCAACAAATGCTATAGAATCTTAGAAAATCCTAACTCGGAATGGACCCAAAATAAACATCAAATTCAACTAGTGACTCCACACAGGACACCCCAAAATCAAACTCTGCATCTGAGACTCTAAGTCTGTCCAAATGCTTCTTGAAGTCCAGCAGGCATGGGGCCATGTCCACTGGGAAGCCTGTTCCAGTGCCTGACAATCTTCTCAGTGAAAAATTATTTCTTAATACCCCACCTGCTCCTCTGTTCCACTCGTGAGGAGCTGCAGGCCACCATGAGTTCTTCCCTCAGTTTTCTCTTCTCTTGGCTGGAAAAAACAAGGACCTCAGCTTCTCCTCATACATCTTCTCCTCTAGATCCTTTACCATCTTTGTAGCCCTTCTGTGTATGCTCTCTAATAGTTTTACATCCTTCTTGTATTGTGGTGGGCAGACCTACACCCAGCACTCTAGGCAAGGCTGCAGAGCGCAGAGCAGAATGGGATAATCCCTTCCCTTGCCTGGCTAACAGTGCTGGTCCCAATGCACCATACAGTATTTTTGGTCCTTTGGGCTGACAGAACACACTACTGACACATATGTAACTCCATCCTCCAATCTGTACGTATAACGAGAACTGTCCTGTCTCAAAATCCACCACTTGCTCTTGTCAAGCTTCATAGAATTATTGGTGCTTACCCTGGCCTATAATTTGTTAAGGTCTCTCTGTAAGGCCTCTCTACCACCAAGAGAGTCAACAGCTCTTCCTAATTTAGTGATATCTCCAGTTTTAGTATGCATTTGAATTATATGTCTAAATTATTTTTTATAAAACTATTGAAGAGAACTGACACTAAAATGGAGTCCTGCAGAACACCTTAGATACTGCCCATCTAAAGAGGCTAAAGTCTGCCTGACTGACAGATCAGGACCTTTGAGCCCAATTCACCAGCCAAATTTTGACCCATCATATCATTATGTTTTTGCCTAGCAGAATGCTGGAAAAATTGTCTAGAAGTATACTGTGAGAAACAATATAGAAGCTTTGCTGAAATCCCATGAGATTGTATCTACTGGTTTCGGTATTCCACTAAATGTGTAATGTTGTAAAAGGAGACTAGTTTAGTTGAGCAGGACTTTCAAATCATGAACCCATGCTGGCCATGACCAATAACTCCATTGTCTTTCAAGTGTCTTTCAGAAACTTTCAGAATACTAACCATAATTTTGCCAGCCACCAAAACAAGATTAACAGGCCTGTAATTACCAGTGCCTTACATCTGTCCCTTCATAAAAACTGAAACATTTGCCAGCTTCAGGTCTCCTGGGATCTCTCCAGATTTCCAAGACCACTGAAAAATATCTGAGATGTCTCACAATTACATCAGCCAGCTCTTTTAAGTACTCTAGTAGCCCATAAAATTCTGGATGCAAAATGGATGCTCATGAGCTCCATCTACTGGCCCATTACTTATCACTAGCTTACAATAATATTTCAGCCACTAGCGAGTATAAGTCAATACTACAGCTTTCCTTGCAATTCAGTGGTTTGTTGGGCTGTTTTTTCTTTTCTTTCTTGTTTTTTTTTTTTTGTTTGTTTTTTCTTTTTTTTTAATCCCCAGCTTTTGTAGTTTTCTTTTATGGTTTTGTTGCTATTGTTTTAAGGGGAAAGTTTTGTTTTGTTTTGTTTTGTTTTTTAAATTTCAGATGTTTTCTTGACCAAAAGGTAAATAAATTGTTGTGTAAAAAGTAGAAACCATAGACATTCCATCACTCCATAAATATATTTAAAGTTAAATTATTTTGAGATTATTCTTAATTATGTAATTACTGATGCAGAACTGTGGGATAATGCCATACCTCAAACCAGATGATCCTGCCAAATCACAAACAGTGCATAAATGGTAAAATGGGAGAGGGCAGAAGTCAACACAGTGATAAAAATGGGAAGTCCAAGACTAAGATAGACACCAAAGTGTCTTAATATCTTAAATATGACATGCATATCTTAAATATGACACGCTGTCATATTTTGAGCCATAAGGAACAAAGATTTCTTTCTGTTTTCTTTGTAGTTTTTTGTTTGTTTGTTTGTTTGTTTTCCTTTCACATTTTGTAACAAGCAAAAAGAAAAAAAATGCACAATGCAGTATACAGTGAAAAGAACTTGCATGTCCTAAAGTCTGCTTTTGGTACACTAATAAGATGAATGCACAAAACTATTTCTGCTAAACATATGCGACATCTTTAAAAGTAGGAATTGTCTCAGCCTCTCTGTGGGAGAGATAGCATACACATAATGAGAGTTGTCTCAATTCTGTCTTTTTTTTTATATATATTAAATACTCATATGATGGAAATCCAAACATTGACAAATAAAAACCATGCCTTTCTTTGTTTATAATCAAGATAAAGGGCATAAAGGGCATTTTAAAAAATCCTTGAGAAAACACTTAAAGGAGCAAGAAAAAAGTGTGTTTGATGGAAGAAGCTGCAGGATTGATTTGCTCCAGAAGTAAGCCCTTTATTTCTGAAAATGTCTTTTGCTAAAATGCAATGTAAATCAGCTGTCATTCATGTCTATAGACTCCTAAACAAAACAAGAGCAATGAAAATGCAATTAAAAAAAATCAAAGTGACAAAGAAACCAATTAAAATTTTTAAAAAATACTATTAAAAAACCAAGCCTTTAACCCCAGAAGATAATGTTTGTGATATCCTGACATTGATTAAACAACTGTTGTTTTTTTTTTTATTAATGTAAAGCAGACAAAATCCCTCAGATAAGGAGCTGATTTCTTTTTACATTCAACATAAATTTTAAATGAGAAATTTGTAAATAATCTGAATTTCTCTTTTGCTACGTCTAGCACATTATTGTTTTTCTGATGAGGCTAGTCTGTGCTTTTAATTAATCATTGATTTACCATCAGAAAGTCTAGATAGTCTTTAAAAGAGAAGAGGCTTCCTACATATCCACTGTACCCTGGGACCATGATTAGAAGCTTTGTTGGGAAGATATGTAAGTATTTAGTAACTTATAAGTTAGTGCCTCGTGTCTCTTTGAGAAGCTCTGCCATTGTCAATACGTAACTCTCCCAGTTTTAAGACCAACAACTTCTTCATACTCAATTACTCAGTGCTCATCTTTCTATGTTTTTTTTAGGCCACACACAGCTGAGAACTTTTAATGGATTTTTTGAATGTGCTCCATGAACACCTTTACAGATGGTTGGTAAGCTCGTTCCTGGCCTCTTAGGAAACTCCCACTCATTTTGTCTGCTTCCTCCTCCTTTTCTATGTATCAGAAATCTGGTACATCAACAAACTACTGGATCCTTTCTGCAATCCATACTTCTTCACTTCAAAGTTCAGTACTAAATAAGAACTTATATTGTTTGGTAACCTTTCGTACAAGCACTTCAGCAGCAATTAAATGTTCCTTTCCTTTTGCGCCATGAGAAGACCCAGACAGTCTGCTTGCTTTTCAAGTGTGGAGTAAAACAGTGCTGTTAAGAACAGCAATAGCAGACTCCTTTTTCATTAGCAGCAACAGTAAGAAAAGTCAGAGAAGGCAAAGCAGCTGCTATAGCTGATACCAATGTGCCAATATTCCAGCAGGAGTATAATTTGATTTCCAACTGTGAAGTGACACACGCAGCACATAGCTGTAATTTTGATATTAGTGCATAAATAACACTGTGCTCAAATTCAACATTCATATTTCCACTTATTGCAAAGAACAGGGAGCCAATTTCCTTCTCACAGTTTACTGTGCTGTGGTATACAAGTCATAAATGCTTTTAACTACTAAATAGACGTAATCAGCGACATTCATTCCACTTCGTAATCATTTTTGCTAGATAAGAATAGCAAATGGAAACTGCTAAACTGACCCAGTTACCTGGGTCATCCTATATCTCAGAATTCTCTCAGTGCTTTATCCTCACCAATGTGCTAATTGAAAGGGTGAACAAGAAATGATGAAAAACTTCATCTATTATTTATCGTAACAGCTTCTTAGGTATTATAATTGCGAATATTGATTGAGTTGGAGTTAGGCATTTTCTTACAATGACAAGAATAAATTAAAGCCTTCATGGTGTCTAAAAGCTGACAAAAAAAATAAAAATAAAAATAAAAATATTTGCCTAAAAATATGATATCACGTGACAAGAAAACCTCATCATTCCAGTTAGCATCCAGTCATCAGACCACACAAAACACTGTAGCGATGTGATACGCAGACATTCAAGTTTTGTTGAATCACTTGTTTCAAGAAAAAATTAAATGTCAGTGTCGTGTTGTAAGTTTGTTTTGATTGGTTTCTAAGTGTTCACCCAGCTATAATGATTCTGTTTTTCTCAGTTACTGCTTTGTATCATCTATTACTGAATAACATATCTTATTAAGATGGTAATGTTAGAGTGCAGTAAAATGTACACAGTGTGGTACTTCAGTGTGCCACCTTCGTTCTTGACCTTGTTGTCTATTCAACAGCAGCTCATGCTAATGCAAAAGTGTAACTCACAAAGAAAATGAGAAGCTTCTGTTCAAAACTAAATTCATGCCTGCATTATTGCTGTGCCATCTTAATGAATAAAGTGGGCTCTGGGTGTTTCTCATGTTTGAGAACAGCTGATGTAGTCCACACTAGCTTGCATGCATATAACTAAATTGTGTTTGGTCTTTTCTGAATGAGAGCTAATTAGTGAAAGTCATTCTAGAGATCACACTAAAAATTAAAACTGAGCTATCAAGGGCCAGTAATTATGCTCTGCGCCACCTCACGTAGTTTCCTCATATAGATGTATGCTTTATGTCCCTAAGGCACAATATGGAGTATCAAGATTTTGAAAAAGAGAGCTCACACTGTGGTCCCAGAAAGCTGGAGCTGGAGGTCTGGAGCCCATGTTTTACATCAGATACAAATTTTTGTGCACGGGCAGAACAGGGCCAACTCCTTTTACCTGACCATGGGAATCTTCTGGTCTGTATAGTGTGAGATATGTTTCTGGAGGCTGATCTTTATTTCAGTTTAAGTTAGCTGAAGACATCCTGAAGACATCTTTTTTTTTTTTCTTTTATCCTTTAATTGTATTTAATGTGTGTACCTTATTTAAGCATTTTGATTAAATTAAGATAGAGCAACTAGAAGAAAAAAAAACCTTTTGATCAAGAAGAAAATGACCATGAACTGAGGTGAGCTGAGCTGTCCATAAATGCAAGCTAAAAGGAGAAACAACTGTCACGGGTTATCTCTGGATACAAGTCCGTGACAGGGGGGCACAGGCCCCGGG
>JACDJE010000902.1:13076-31578 GCA_016647715.1 Pavo muticus
GTACCCAAAACCCCGCAGGAGCTCTGCTGTAAGACACGTGTTGGCACAGAACCAAGGATGCAGGAGGAACCCCGGGCTGGGCCGTGCTGTGCACTGATCCCAGTGGGTTGGCTTTTGTCTTTCCCCCCAACCCATCATCATCATTATTATTATTATTATTTTCTGGTTTAATTTTTGGAGGTGTTCTTTTGTTACTGCTGTTTTGGGTCCAAGTACCCCCCATGTTTCACCTTCCTTCACTCAACCCCCCGTGCACTGAGAAGGGGGAAGGGGCAGACGGGTTGCAACGTGCCGCTCCTGGGCTCCCTGCCAACCCGAGCCATCCTGCAGCTCTACGGCAGCCGCACCAACCTGACACACAGCTGAACATCAGCCCATCTCCTTCCACTGCTTGTAGAACTCCAGGATGTTCTTCACCTCCACGCTGGCGCCGGTGGCCGCTTGGATGGCGGACTGCAAGAAAGCAGCGCCCGGATGGCACACAGCAAAGGGCCCGGGGCTCCCAGCACGGCCAAGGGGCTCCCAGCACAGCCAAGGGGCTCCCAGCACAGCCAAGGGGCTCCCAGCACAGCCAAGGGGCTCCCAGCACAGCCAAGGGGCTCCCATTTATTGTACAGGAGCTCCCACCTGCACCAGAGGGGCTCCCAGCTCCAAACTGAGTCTGGGGAACCCAGCCCCCCAGTGCCAAGCAGGCAGCTGGCAGCCCTGCTGGGAGGCACCGGGGCTCAGCACAGCCCTGAGACCGACCTGCATGGGCGCTGAGAGCGCGCTAGGGTCCTCCAGCTGGAAGCCCGTGATGATGGTGACCATCCCCGTGGTGTCGTCGTCCCCGCTGCTCTGGGACACCGTCAGCTGCTTGCAGCTGTCCAGGATCTTATAGAGGTTCCTGCCACGCAGATGGAACCAATGAGAGATGGAGGGGAGATGGCCTCCCTGCACAAATGGCTCCCAGTGCACCCAGGGAACAACGGGGCCGGGGAAGAGAAGGCTGCGGGGTGACCTCAGTGCAGCCTTCAGCACTTCAAGGGGATCATCGGCAGGAGGGGAAGCGGCTTTTCACTGGGGCAGTGATGGGACACGGGGGAACGGATGGAAGCTGGAGGAGGGAAGGTGTGGCTGGGGTGCCAGGGGAAGCTCTTCACAGAGAGGCTGTGGGTGCCCCATCCATCCCTGCAGGCGTTCAGGACCAGCTGGGATGGGGCCCTGGGCAAGCCGGGCTGGTAGCAGATGTGGAGGTTGGGGCCCTGCCTGGGGCAGGGGTTGGAGCTCAGGGGTCCTTGGGGTCCCTTCCAACCCAACCACCCCATGACCGCTCCCCCGCTGCCTCTCGCTCACCACGCATCCAAGTCTTGTCTCTTCAATTTGTGCCTCTCAAAGCTCTTCCCGACGTCTCTCTGGCAGCGAATGTACCTAAGAAAGAGGAGCGGCTGAGCTCAAAGCAAGCGTCCCACAGACAAAGCCGGAGCTCCACAGCAGCTCCGTGCGCTGCTCTGCCTTCGCTCAGCCACACAAAGCCCCACGAACCGCCCCAGGAGCGCCGCCGATCGGTGCTGACGGAGCAGCGTCCCTGCAGGAGCACGGCTGCGTGGCCTCTCACCGCAAACCCGGCAGCAGCGCAGCGGAGCCGGCCCGGCCCTCCGGCAAAAGGCACTCTGCAGTCTGCCCCCCCCGCTGCCATCGCCCCCCATCCTCACCGGTTTCCCTTTTTGAACTCCGCCTCCAGATATCGGATGCCGTCCCGGGCGCCGGCGTTCTCCTTCTTGAGGAAGTCCAGGCTGTCGATCACTGCGAGGACACACAGAGAAGAGCGGGGTGAGGGCGGCGCCCCTGCGCGGCTCCGGGAGGGGAAGCAGGCAGAGCGCCCACACCTGCCCGCGGGATGATGATGATGAACCTCCCGCTGCCGGCCAGCTGCTTCACCACGGCCAGGTGCTGGCAGAGCGCCTGCGCGTCCAGCACGAGGTACGGAGACATGGCCGACTGCGCCTTGGGCTGCTGCAGGCTGCCCTCCAGCTGAGACACCTCCAGCTGAAAAACACGCACAGACGCTGCCCTTCCCTCCAGGCTGGGACCCGGGACGGTAAGGTTCCTCAGCTCCATCGCAGCCATCTCGGCGGGAGCACAGCTCTGCCTCGTCCCATTCCAACCCCCCCTACCTGCAGGCGGAGCTGAGCCATGTCTCTCATCAGCCGGTTCCGACGAGCCTCCTCCGCGGCCTGGCCACGGAAACAAAGCTCCATCAGTCAGCACAACAACGGCAGGGCAACAAAGCTCCACCGATCAGCACAACAAAGCTCCACCGATCAGCACAACAAAGCTCCACCGATCAGCACAACAAAGCTCCACCCATCAGCACAACAAAGCTCCACCCATCAGCACAACAAAGCTCCACCCATCAGCACAACAAAGCTCCACCCATCAGCACAACCACAGGCTCCGAGGGACGGAGTGGGAAGGGGGCACGGGGCAGCTCACCATGTGGAACTGGGCCTGGGCCTGCTGCACCACGCTGTCCCGCTCCGACTGCGCTATGCTGATGAAGATCCCCAGCTCCGGGTTGAACTGCAGGATGCTGCCCTGCAGGCGTGTGACGAAGTGCCCGAAGCTCCGGATGCAGCAGATCCGAACGACGGACTGCAGAGAAGCACAGATGGGAAGGAAACCTCGGGGGAAACGGCCGGGGTGAAAACAGGAGGGCTCAGCCCACGGTCAGCTGAGAGCCGGGCAGAGTCTGTGGTCTGAGCAGCCCCAGCTCAAAGAGCCAGAGGACATCGCAGGGCTCTGCCCTGGAAATCTCAGCTGGGAGGAGCAGAGGGAAGGCACCGTGTGCACACGACTGGGACGTGCTCTCCTCTTTAGGCAGCTGGGCGAGGGTGGCAGCAGGTGTGCTCAGTGGGGTGCGACAATGCTGGAGCACCGCTCTGGGTGCGACTGAACAAGCGTGGCCCCCACATCACAGCTCAGAGCAGCGTCCTTAAGCCAGAGGCCCTGCAATGTTCCCCATCCTTCCTTCCCCAGAGGTTCCGGTGGGGCAGCCCGGCACGCTGCTTTTCTGGGATACAGATGGCTCTGGCGCCCTCCACGAGCTCAGATCGGAATCAGCCCGATGCTTTGTAGGAAGGAGCCCCACTGAGGCACGCCCAGCTTGGGATCCGCCCGACTCACCTCCTCCAGCGCTGAGCAGGCGGGGCGGTCCTGCTCGAAGTTCAGCCTCCGGTGCGCGCTCCTCAGGGGGGGCAGATTCCGCAGGGCCACGTCCTCGGGGAGCAGCAGGTTGGCACGCAGCTCCGGCAGCTCCGCGCCGCTCAGCACCTCCCTCACCTCCTTACACAGCTCCAGCCCTGGGCACGAGGGAGCACAGCACCGCGTCAGCAGAGACCCCGACGCGTGGGGACAAGGGGGGAGGAGGGGGGAGGCCCTGCGGCACAGGACGCGACGGGCGCGCAGAGCTGACGCTCAGGGGAAGGCGTTTGGCCACAGCGGCGTTTGAGCAGAGAAACAAGAGGTGGAGGAGGTCCCTCCCGCTGTGCTGATGCCTAAGGGACGACCCCAGAGGGGGCGGAGCAGGGAGTAACGCGTGGAACACAGCGCCGTGCTTCAGCTCTCCTTCGCGGCCGGCTCCCCCCGGCTCCTCGGCAGCAGGAGCTCGCGGTGAGGCAGAACTCGCAGCTCCCTCCCCGCCGCGCTCGTAAGCAAAGGGCTGAGGCGGGAGGCAGCGCTGTGCTGCCCGTCTCCATACCCGACTCCTGCAGGTCGGCAGCAGAGGGCAGCAGGTTGAGGAGCACGGACAGCCTGTTCCATAGGCTCTGGGAGCTCTGCGGGAACAAAAGGCCACAGCCAGCATCAGGAGAGCTGCACGCCGTGACCCGCTCCTCCCTCGGGCTGTTCCACAGACCCCAAAACGCCTTAAAACAGCACGAATTTCAGCGCGTTTCTTGAGGCCCGAAGCCCAGAGCTGCCCCCCCACCTGAGCACACATGATGATGAAGTCCGTGTTCGTCCTCAGCCAGTCCAGGAACACCTTGACGGTGAGCAGCAGCCCCTCGTTGCTCACGATCTCCAGCTTCTCCTGCAGGGACCGCTCGTTCCGGCACGACTTGGCGCTCAGCACGCTCTCCTCGGAGTCAGACACATCTGGGGAAGGAGGGGAAGAGCACTGAGCCTGTGGAGGAGCGAGGCTGCACAGCAGAGAGCAGCGCCGGGTCTGGAGGTGACACAGAACCATCACGGAGCCCTTAGGGTGGGGAGGGACCTCTCAGGGCCACCGGCCCCACTCCCTGCAGCGCACGGGGACACCACAGCTCGTAGTGCTAACGGAGCTGCCCCCACTCCAGTGCACACCTCGCACTCGGGTCTGTTGGACCCCATGAGGCTCCCCCGGGCCCACAGCCCAGGTCCCTCTGCTGTCACTGCACCCGCAGCTCAGTGCTGAAGGTGCCCTCAGCCCCGCTGCCAACGTCACCAATGGAGATACGAAGAGTTTCCCCAGCACCGACCCCGGGGACACCGCTCAGCTCCAACCACCGAGCGCTGCTCTCCGCACTCAGCCCTTCGCCCATCAAACAGCCGTGCTGTTCCTTCACATTCCCGGCTCCACGCCTGCACATCCCACTGAATGCATAAAGGAAAGCACTGCACAGAGCACAACCGGCTCGCTTCCTTCCCTCCCCCCACCCCCCCCAAGCAGCCATGGGGCAGCCACAGACATCAGCGCTGCCCCTCCGAACCCCGAGCTGCAGCTTGGCCGCAGGGTGCACAGAGCTTCCTCGCTGCAGGGAGGAGCAACAAACACGGTGTGGTGTCAGCGAGACGCACAGCGCTGTGCTCCAGCTCTCCTTTGCAGCTGGCTCCCCCCAGCACGTTCCTTAGCAGCAGCAGCTCGTGGTGAGGCAGAACTCACAGCTCCACCTACTGCACGTCCGCCCGCACAGCGCGGCCCTCACCCACCCTCACAGAGGCGATCCTGGATCGCACCTGCACTGCTTCTGCGCGTCCCAAGGCAGAGACTGCACGTGGGGAGGAGGAGGAACGCTTCCGACACCTTTGGGACTCTCCTCGGTGCTATCAGAGGCGCTCAGCACACAGCTGGAATCACAGCACCGGCTGCCTGCAGCCTCCTGCCCTGCTTGGGTGTGCTGGGGGCGCTGGGCTGCAGGGAGAGCTCTGCCACAAAACCCCCAACGCGAGGCCTGCCCGCTGCAGGGGCACCCGCCTCCAAACCTGAGAGCTTTCACAGGGTCATGGGGTGGTTGGGTTGGAAGGGACCCCAAGGATCCCTGAGCTCCAACCCCTGCCCCAGGCAGGGCCCCAACCTCCACATCTGCTACCAGCCCGGCTTGCCCAGGGCCCCATCCCAGCCGGTCCTGAACGCCTGCAGGGATGGATGGGGCACCCACAGCCTCTCTGTGAAGAGCTTCCCCTGGCACCCCAGCCACACCTTCCCTCCTCCAGCTTCCATCCGTTCCCCCGTGTCCCATCACTGCCCCAGTGAAAAGCCGCTTCCCCTCCTGCCGATGATCCCCTTGAAGTGCTGAAGGCTGCACTGAGGTCACCCCGCAGCCTTCTCTTCTCCGGGCTGAACGAGCCCAGCTCCCTCGGCCTGTCTTTGGATGGAGGTGCTCAGCCCTCTGCTCAGCTCCGTGCCCTCCTCTGGACCCTCTACTCCAGCCCCACGCCTTTCCTGTGCTGGGGGCCCCAGCCCTGGGCGCAGTGCTGCAGATGGGGCCTCACGAGGGCGGAGCAGAGGGGGACGATCCCCTCCCTGTCCCACCGCCACCCCTGTGCTGCTGGAGCCCAGGATCCCAGCCCAGCCCTGCAGCCTCACGGGCAGTTTTCCACCCCGGATCCTTCTCCGCAGCGCTGCTCTCAAGGAGTTCGTCTCCCAGTCTGTATACATATCCGTGTTACTCCAGCCCAAGTGCAGCACTTTGCCCTTTGCTGTGCTGAACTCCACGAGGTTCACACTGCACCCTTTCACGACAGAAAGCAGCAGCTCTCAGCACAGCTTCTGGCACAGCACGTGTGGGTCCTTACCTTGCTCTGCCAAGCCGGGCTTCTCCACGTCGCCGTTGATGCAGGGCTTGCCGTCCAGGCTGCCCCTCAAGGCGGGCTGCTCGCTGCTGGGCTTCAGGAGGATGTTGCTGAAGGTGGGGGCCAAGCGGAAGCAGCGCTTGGTCTGGAAGAGCTGCGTGGACATGGCCTGCAGGTTGCTGGCGATGCTGGCGTCGCTGGCGCTCAGCGATACGGGCCCGTTCATGGCTGGATCCGCACTCTCCGTTTTAGAGCCGCTCATGCTCTTGCACTCCCCCGACCCGCTGCCATCCACGCCGTTTTTCAGGCCCTCCCTGGCCCCGCTCTGGCCCCGCTCGCTGCCCTCCCTGCCCGGCTCGTCCTCCATGTCCTCCAAGTCGGACCGGGACTCCTGGCTGTTCATGTCAGAGTCCGTCTCCACATCGAAGGCGGCCTCCGCTTCCTCGTCGCTCTTCTCCGAGCCGCTCTCGGAGCCGTCGCTGCCCTTCGTGGAGGCCTGGCTGGAGTCGGAGTCGAAGCCCTCGCTCAGGTCGCTCTCATCCGCCTTCTGCGGGTGCCGGCGGCGGCGCAGGCAGGAGAGCCGCGAGTACTTCTTGCTTTTCTTGCAGTCGTGTTTCCGCTCCTCCTCCCTGGGGTGGTGATTGGGCAGCTCTGCCTCACCTTCCTTCTCCATGGAGCTGAGGGGTTCCCGCGGCTCCGGCTCATCTGCGGGCACGGAAAGTGAGACCCACGGCCAGAAAAGCGCGGCCGTTCCACACCAGCTCCTTCCCACCCCGAGCAGCAGCTTTGCCTTCCCCGCCGCTCCCGTCAGCGTCCCTCGGCACACAGCCCTGGGAAGGAATCGCCCCCCAAAGCGGCTCAGAGGTCTCGGGCAGCCTGGACTCCCACGGGGCTCCTGCAGCCCGGGCTGCGCTGCTGTCCTCAGACAGCATCAGTGCTGAACGCTGACAGAAACACACCGACATCTCCCACCTCCTCCCCTGCTTTCCCTGAGAGCCAAATCGTCCACCCTGCAGGGCAGCAGCACAAGCTGGGGCAGCTGCACTCAGCCAGCCGCCGTGCCAGCAGGCCCAGCTCAGCCCGGGCTGAGCAGCAGCCAGGCAGGGAGGAATCCACCGCTGCCGCTGTCGGCCAGGAGAAGCCCAGCCTTGCATTTTGTGAAGGGTTACAAACCCACTCTTTGGAGGGGGAAAGGTTCGAAGGTTTTGCTCGAGCTCTGCCAGAAGCTGAAGGCACCCCCATGGCAGGAATGTGGGGAGAGCACCTCCACACCGACCTGCGCCATCGCTGCGGAACGCCGGCACTGGGTTCTCCCCCTCCTCCAGCTCCGCCTGCAGCCGAATGTTGACGTGGTTGATGAGGTGAGAGAAGAGGGCCAGGGTGAAAGCAATGGCTGCGCTGTACTGCTTGGAGCCTGCAGGGACAGCTGGGTGAGGCCGAGGGGACCGGCTGCGCCCAGCACCGGACCCCAGCCGAGGCGGCTCCGGCCTGGAGTGCCGCGCAGCCCCGCTCCCATCACACACTTTTTGGGTGTCCCAGCAAAGCTCACCTGCGCGCCTCAGGCTGTGCACGCTCATGAAGCAGATGATCACCATGCGGAAGATGAGCAGGTCGGGAAGGAAGGAGTAGCCGCTCTCGTACTCCTCCTCGTCCTCACTCGCTGAGCTCAGGTTGGGAGGGGAAGGCAGGTAGAACAAGCACAAGTTGAAATCCTCCAGCACGGACTGGCACAGTGAAGTCAGCTCAGAATCCAGAGAGCTTCGCAGGGAGAAAAAAGAAACCAACGCTGAGAGCCAAACTCCCAGCAGGGCCTGCGCAGCAGCAGCCAGAGCCGGCCGCAGCCACACGTGGGCTCTCCTTCACACTGCAGGCAGCAACGGGTGCTGGAAGTGAGATGAATCAGGATATTCTCCTCCCCAGAGCTGTCGGCTAAAGAGAAACGGTAACCAGAGCTCCTTCACACACACGGAGGGGTCACCAGAAGAGACCCGGGCTGGGCGGTGCTGGGGCTCGCTGCCCGCCGCCCCGGCTGCACACCGGCACGGGAGCGCGGCCCTCCCACGCACACCTCAGGGCCAACCGACCCAGGAAATCCACTCCCATTTCCCAGCTCCTGGAGCTCTCAGATCCCCCAAGCACTTTGTTTCGCTGAAATCACCACTGGACAATTTCCCCTTGCTCTGACACAACCAGGTCCCGCTGCTCGCTGCCATCTGGTGAGAGGCTTCCAAACACGACACGGTGCTGTGTGCGTACAGACGGGGTAACCCGGGCCACACTGCGGCCCAAACTCAGCGCGTGCCAGGAGAAAAGCATCTGCTGGCTTCACAAGGGAAGAACTCCCTTGGAGGGCAATCTCCTCCCCCTTCCCTGCAAGGTCAGAGGGCTCAATAGGCTTGGAGACGTGGGCAGAAACCTCAGCATGCTGCGCTCCTGGGGGGAACGCTCCCTTCCATCCCTGAGTTACAGACAGGAGATGGGACCTGCCAGGACCTCACCTGCTCTTGGGCTGCAGAAGGCTCTGCAGGTACATGAAGCTCACCAGCAGCCTCTTAATGTCCTTGCAGCTGAAAGAGATGGAGAAGAAAACGCTGTAACGCAGGTACCCATCACAGAGACTGAAAGGACCCACAGCTCAACCAACAGGCAGAGCTAAATACAGCCTGAGGAAACTGCAGGGAAAAAGAAGTCAGTTTACATATGTCTATAAGTATACACAAACACACACACACACACACTTCTGCTTTTTGGCCACAGGAACCCCCCTGGAGAGCCAACAGCTCCAGGAGGCGGCCAGAAGCACCTCAGCCTCCAACCAAAGGAGCTCCGCTTCCCCGCGAGCTGCGATCCCACAGCAGAGGACCTAAACCAGGCACTGCAGCGCCGCAGTCTCGGTGCCGGGATGGGTGACCGAGCACTTCCCAGCCCACAGGCAGAGCCTCAGCTCTCTCTGCCCTCCTACCGCTTCCTGCTGGGAGACAGCTTCCTGCCCTCACACTTCTTCAGCTGCTGGTACATCTTGGCCGCTTTGTCGTACAGCCGCTTCAGGTTCCCGGAGGCGCCTTCGAAGGACACTTCGGACTGAATGCTGCGACGGAAACAGAGCGCCGAGGGTCACTGCCACAGAACTGCCCACGCTGCCACAGCTGGACATGACAGGCGTGCGGTGCTGCCACGTGAACGTGCCGGGGTCCTTAATTCCTGCTGATGTCCCCCAGCCCCACTCCAGGCAGCACCACAGCTTCACCTCCAGCTTTTACACACCTTCCAGATGTGCGCCCTACGGCCTCAGAGACACTCACCAGCGTAAGTAGCAGTACGTGGCCTCCACGTTGTAGTATTTGCTCCCAGCCAGCGTCCCCAGCTGATTGAAGGGCATGCCTGGCACAAAAGAAACCAGATTAATTAGCCAGAATCCTTCAGTCCCACCCACGCAGGAGGGAAGCCGGCAGCACCAGCGATCCTCGAGCCCTAAAGCTGCAGTACGAAGGTCTGGACGGCTCAATCCTTTTCCCTGCGTTGTGTTTTACACCTTTCACACCTTCCTGCCTAAGAAAGCAGAACAAACAATTCCTCTTCCTCTTAATTCATAACGGCACGGCCTCGGCTCCGCTGTGCTGCGCTCTCTTGGCACAGACATCACCTTATCAGCACTCAATAGCTCCACCTCAGCTCGCTGTGCTAAATGCTGGGCAGCTACCGGGACCTGCCCGAGCCAACTGCCCTGCAGGAACGCTGCCAAGGCAGGGCGGAGAAGAAGCTTTTGGGAACCACATCCAGCTTCCGATCAGACGGGCTCCCACCTCCCGCCCTCACCTCACCACGCGGCCACTTCTGCAGGAGAAGGCTTGGGAGGGGAGCAGAGCGAGGGGCACAGCGAGGGAGGTGACTGTGATCAGCGAGACGTGAACGGCAGAGCTTCGGGACGACTCACCGATCTGCGGCGCCACAGACAGCGCCTGGTAGTAGAAGCGCTCGGCCAGCAGCTCCGTGTCCACACCTGCCAGCTCGTTCTGGTAGCGTGCTGCAAGCAGGGAACACGGCTCAGAGCAGGGCACACGGCTCAGAGCGGGGCACACGGCTCAGAGCGGGGCACAGTGCCTTCCTTTCCTGCCCTTCCCTTCCTTTCTCCCCCTGCCCTCCAGAGAGGAGCGTGGTTTCCCCACAGACTGACAGCAGCACAACACCCAGCAGGTTTACCCCGACCCCTGGGGCACAGGCAGGACAGGACGCTGCTCTGCACCCTGCAGACCCCTCTGGAAGCACAGCCATGAGCTGAGCGCACCCCCCTCCCTCCAGCGTGTACCTCGCCCTCCCCACCCCCACGGGTTTGTTTGCAGCACGTTCTCAGGCTGATCCACGCACCGCAGCGCCGAGCAGCTCCCAGGAGCTTGCAGGCTCTGCACCATGACACGCTCCCAAGGGCTGACTGGTTTCTTTGTAGTTAGGTGTTTCCTTCCTGCGCCCACACCCTGACACACGCACACACCTCGAGAGGCGGTGGGACAGCGGCTGTGCCATCACACGCAGCCCCACACGAGGACAAAACCCACAGCTCCGCGGCAGCCCAATACAAAACATCTCTGACCGCAGCCATCCTGCACCACACACCATCCAAACAAACAGCACTGAAGGAAAGGCTTGCAGTCCTCAGCACCACAGCCGTGTGCAGTGCAAACCCAACACTCGTGCCATCTGCAGCTCAGCTGTCCCTCCGTCACCAACAAACGTGTCTGACAGAGCCCAGTGCGAGCCCCAGCAGCCAGGGGGAGCCCAGCCCCGTGCCCACCCTCAGTGCTCACCAGGGGTTCCCCCACCAGGCGATGCTCTTACCCAGATCCCCGAGGTAAACCAGGCACCGGTGGCACGCCATCTGCGCCCACTCCATCTCCTTCTCCGACGCAGACACGGGCTTCTTGCAGCCTGCATGTGGGAGAAGCATGAAGTCACACACAGCACTGGGAAAGGCAGCTGGAATGGCACACGAGGGGCCCACGCTGCTGCCTGAGACACCCAGTGTGGCACTGGGTGACCAAAGACCCCCTGAGACACCCAATGTGACACTGCGTGACCAAAGACCCCCTGAGACACCCAGCGTGGCACTGGGTGACCAAAGATCTGCTCAGATCATGCTGCTGGCGGCTGCCTGTGCTGAGATGGGAGGACAACAGCCAGCTCTTGCCTACGAGCCACGTGGCAGTGCTAACACAGTGCTGAGCACATGCTAATTGGGCCTGGAGAGAGGCCGACTCATTAGCGTGGCTAACGAGGCCCTTGGAGAAGAGCTGGCGTCCCCACCACCAACAGTGGGAGTGGAGTCTTTGGATCCAGGCTGGGACCAGGATTTAGGATCGGGCAAGCAAGAAGGAAGGAAGAGAAGGGAGGAGAAAAAAATCGAAGCCCTGAAGGTACAGCAGTGCTGCAGCCACCTGCAGGGAAAGGAGAGCAGCCAGGTCAGCACCAAGGAGGCACTGAGGCTCAACCCTGCTGCTGCCTGCTGCCCCAGCTCCTGCAGGACAGAAATCCCTCACAGGAACCCCAGAGGGGGACACCCCAGTCAGCCCACAGCCGGAGCTCCTTCCTCTTGGCTTCGGTTGGGGAGTGGAGTGAAACCCCGGCCATCTTGTCTGGACACACGACGTCACATCTCAATGATCCTGTTACCTATTTGTCTTCTGGGCCACAGAGCTGGAACCACACGAGACACCCCACAGCTGAGGGCACTGCTGAGACACACAGCCTGCCCTCCTACAGGAGCTCCCTCAGCTCCTCAACTCCGAGACCCAACTGCACCTCCTCACCTCCAGGACCCAACCTCACCTCCAGGACCCAACCACACCTCAAAGACCCAACCACACCTCCTCACTTCCAAGACACAGGATGCCAGCAGCACGAGCAGCCCCATATGCCTGCAGAGCTGACACTGAGCACAGCCTGACGGTGAGCAGCCACCCCCAGCAGCACACCCCCCCGTCTTCATTAGCTCTGTGCAGCCACGAGTGCTCCTCCTGACCCCCATCCACAGCTGCCACCACCAAACCCTTCCCTATGGACTGGCAGGGTTCCCTCAGTCTGTTCTAAGGAGCTGGCCGGAAGGAATACAGGACTAAAAAATCATCCCATGGACGCTGAACTGGCCTGGCCAGCTCACTGCCATCCGTGCCACTGAACTCCTCTGTAGGTGACACAGAGGGACTGGGTGCACCCCCAGCAGTTTGCAGAGACACCAAGCAGAGCGGTGCAGCCACACGCCAGAGGGAAGGGATGCCATGCAGAGGGAGCTGGGCAGGCTGCAGAGGTGGGCGCGTGCCAAACTCATGGAGCTCAGCAAGGCCAAGCACGAGGTCCTGCACTGGGGTCGGGGCAATCCCGAGCACAGATACAGAGAGCTGCCCTGAGCAGAAAGGTTTGGGGCTGTTGGTGGATGGAAGACTCAGCGTGAGCCAGCAGTGCGTGCTCCCAGCCCAGAAGGCCGGCAGGATCCTGGGCTGCACTGAGAGAAGCGTGCCCAGCAGGTGAGGGGGATCTGCCCCTCTGCTCTCCTGAGCCCCCGCAGGCAGCACTGAGCCCAGCTCTGAGCCCCAGCACCACGAGGACACCAAGCCGCCACAGGGCCCAGAGGAGTGCCCTGGAGATGGGCAGAGGACGGAGCACCTCCCCTATGGGGACAGGCTGAGCTGTGGAAGGGAAGGCTCCAGGGGGACCTTACAGCCCTGCCAGGACCTGGAGGGGGCTGACAGGAAAGCTGGGGAGGGACTTCTGATAGGGGCAGGTAGCAACAGGACAGGGGGAAATGGTTTTAAACCGGAAGAGGGCAGACTTAGAGTAGATATCAGGGAGAAATGCTTTACTGTGAGGGTGGGGAGGCAACGCATCAGGTTGTGTCCCGCCTGGAAGTGATCAAGGCTGGCGGGACGGGGCTGTGAGCAGCCCGGCCTGGTGCGAGCCATCCCTGCCAGCAGCAGGATGGAACCGGACCGCCTTAAAGCCCCCATCCCACCCCAACCACCCCACAGCCACACAGAGCCGCTGCCCACGGCGCTCCCCCGAGCACCCACCCATGAGCGGGTCCGTCACGTGCGTCCAGTCGATGCAGCACTGCAGCTCCAGCTGGTAGTGGGACTGGATGTAGAGCAGCAGGTGCTGGTAGAAGCCGATGCCGGCCACCAGGTGGGTGCGGTAGGCGCACTCCAGGGCGCTGCGGCTGTGGATGTGCTGAGGGAGACAGAAGCCAGGAGGGGCCATTGGGTGGGGGTAGTAATTCAGCTGGGAACCCGGGTCATGGCGAGGAGGGAGGGAGGGAGGCAGCGGGCAGCTCGGCTGTGACCCCTCAGCGTGCCCCCCCTGCTGGGCTGTGCTTTATCTGCTGTGTTTCTAAGGAGGAGAGATGTCTGCAGCGACAACAGAGTGAGAAACGAACAGCAGAGGAGTCTGGTTGGAGCCTTAAAGGCATCCCCACCAGCAGGTCACTGCGGGACCGCGCTGCCTCACACAGAGCAGGGGGGAGGGAGGATTTCCGTGCCACCAGTGCCAGGGAAAAGAAATCTGCTCTGGAAGACACATCAGAGCGTCCTGGCACTCATTTTACATAGGAAACGTGTCCTGTGAATTTGGGAAGGCAGAAAATGAGTGATGGTGGAATCCACTCTGCAATGAAACCATCCCAGTGACCGTGAGGAGTTACCGCCCTCAGCTGAACAAAACTGCACCAAAGAATGGCTGGGGAGCCCAGCACAGCCACAGAGATGGGGAAGGGAGCGGAGCATCGCAGTGCTGAGGAGAGCTGAGGGAGCTGAGGGTGTGCAGGTGGAGGCCGAGGGGTGACCTCAGGAATGGGGCCCATCTGCGAAGGCTGAGTGCCGGGAGGACAGAGCCAGGCTCCTCTCAGTGACCCCCAAGGGCAGCACAGGGGGCAGTGGGTGCTCGCTGGACGTGGCAGGTTCCACATCATGTGAGAGAGAACTCCTTCACGGGGAGGGGGGCGGCACCGAGCTGCCCAGAGAGGCGGGGGGGCTCCTCTGGAGGTGTTCCCAGCCCGCCTGGACGTGCTCTGGTGCCCCGGGCCGGGNAGAGGCCCTGCAATGTTCCCCATCCTTCCTTCCCCAGAGGTTCCGGTGGGGCAGCCCGGCACGCTGCTTTTCTGGGATACAGATGGCTCTGGCGCCCTCCACGAGCTCAGATCGGAATCAGCCCGATGCTTTGTAGGAAGGAGCCCCACTGAGGCACGCCCAGCTTGGGATCCGCCCGACTCACCTCCTCCAGCGCTGAGCAGGCGGGGCGGTCCTGCTCGAAGTTCAGCCTCCGGTGCGCGCTCCTCAGGGGGGGCAGATTCCGCAGGGCCACGTCCTCGGGGAGCAGCAGGTTGGCACGCAGCTCCGGCAGCTCCGCGCCGCTCAGCACCTCCCTCACCTCCTTACACAGCTCCAGCCCTGGGCACGAGGGAGCACAGCACCGCGTCAGCAGAGACCCCGACGCGTGGGGACAAGGGGGGAGGAGGGGGGAGGCCCTGCGGCACAGGACGCGACGGGCGCGCAGAGCTGACGCTCAGGGGAAGGCGTTTGGCCACAGCGGCGTTTGAGCAGAGAAACAAGAGGTGGAGGAGGTCCCTCCCGCTGTGCTGATGCCTAAGGGACGACCCCAGAGGGGGCGGAGCAGGGAGTAACGCGTGGAACACAGCGCCGTGCTTCAGCTCTCCTTCGCGGCCGGCTCCCCCCGGCTCCTCGGCAGCAGGAGCTCGCGGTGAGGCAGAACTCGCAGCTCCCTCCCCGCCGCGCTCGTAAGCAAAGGGCTGAGGCAGGAGGCAGCGCTGTGCTGCCCGTCTCCATACCCGACTCCTGCAGGTCGGCAGCAGAGGGCAGCAGGTTGAGGAGCACGGACAGCCTGTTCCATAGGCTCTGGGAGCTCTGCGGGAACAAAAGGCCACAGCCAGCATCAGGAGAGCTGCACGCCGTGACCCGCTCCTCCCTCGGGCTGTTCCACAGACCCCAAAACGCCTTAAAACAGCACGAATTTCAGCGCGTTTCTTGAGGCCCGAAGCCCAGAGCTGCCCCCCCACCTGAGCACACATGATGATGAAGTCCGTGTTCGTCCTCAGCCAGTCCAGGAACACCTTGACGGTGAGCAGCAGCCCCTCGTTGCTCACGATCTCCAGCTTCTCCTGCAGGGACCGCTCGTTCCGGCACGACTTGGCGCTCAGCACGCTCTCCTCGGAGTCAGACACATCTGGGGAAGGAGGGGAAGAGCACTGAGCCTGTGGAGGAGCGAGGCTGCACAGCAGAGAGCAGCGCCGGGTCTGGAGGTGACACAGAACCATCACGGAGCCCTTAGGGTGGGGAGGGACCTCTCAGGGCCACCGGCCCCACTCCCTGCAGCGCACGGGGACACCACAGCTCGTAGTGCTAACGGAGCTGCCCCCACTCCAGTGCACACCTCGCACTCGGGTCTGTTGGACCCCATGAGGCTCCCCCGGGCCCACAGCCCAGGTCCCTCTGCTGTCACTGCACCCGCAGCTCAGTGCTGAAGGTGCCCTCAGCCCCGCTGCCAACGTCACCAATGGAGATACGAAGAGTTTCCCCAGCACCGACCCCGGGGACACCGCTCAGCTCCAACCACCGAGCGCTGCTCTCCGCACTCAGCCCTTCGCCCATCAAACAGCCGTGCTGTTCCTTCACATTCCCGGCTCCACGCCTGCACATCCCACTGAATGCATAAAGGAAAGCACTGCACAGAGCACAACCGGCTCGCTTCCTTCCCTCCCCCCACCCCCCCCAAGCAGCCATGGGGCAGCCACAGACATCAGCGCTGCCCCTCCGAACCCCGAGCTGCAGCTTGGCCGCAGGGTGCACAGAGCTTCCTCGCTGCAGGGAGGAGCAACAAACACGGTGTGGTGTCAGCGAGACGCACAGCGCTGTGCTCCAGCTCTCCTTTGCAGCTGGCTCCCCCCAGCACGTTCCTTAGCAGCAGCAGCTCGTGGTGAGGCAGAACTCACAGCTCCACCTACTGCACGTCCGCCCGCACAGCGCGGCCCTCACCCACCCTCACAGAGGCGATCCTGGATCGCACCTGCACTGCTTCTGCGAGTCCCAAGGCAGAGACTGCACGTGGGGAGGAGGAGGAACGCTTCCGACACATTTGGGACTCTCCTCGGTGCTATCAGAGGCGCTCAGCACACAGCTGGAATCACAGCACCGGCTGCCTGCAGCCTCCTGCCCTGCTTGGGTGTGCTGGGGGCGCTGGGCTGCAGGGAGAGCTCTGCCACAAAACCCCCAACACGAGGCCTGCCCGCTGCAGGGGCACCCGCCTCCAAACCTGAGAGCTTTCAAAGGGTCATGGGGTGGTTGGGTTGGAAGGGACCCCAAGGACCCCTGAGCTCCAACCCCTGCCCCAGGCAGGGCCCCAACCTCCACATCTGCTACCAGCCCGGCTTGCCCAGGGCCCCATCCCACCCGGTCCTGAACGCCTGCAGGGATGGATGGGGCACCCACAGCCTCTCTGTGAAGAGCTTCCCCTGGCACCCCAGCCACACCTTCCCTCCTCCNGGGGGGGGGGGGCCATGAGCCAGCAGCGTGCCCCCCCTCCCTGCAGCTCTAATGTGCTGGCAAGCCTCACCTCCGTGCTGGGAGGATCGTGGAGCAGCTCCTCCTGGTTGCCATGCTGAGGCACACACGAGATGAGGGGGTGACGTGAGATGGGCAGCACTGAGGGCAGACCCAGCCTGGCCCCCCTGGCAGCCCTCTGTGATGGACTGATGGCATCGGGCAGGGGAAGGGCGATGGAACTCATCTGCCTGGAGCTCTGCAAGGCCTTACGTCCTCCCCTCTGCATTGGAGAGCTGTGCACTGGGAGGATGGGCTGCTCCATGGATTGAGGTGGGCTGGCTGCAGCCAGAGGGCTGTGATCAATGCCCCCAGCACAAGGAGGACACAGAGCTGTTCGGACGGGTCCAGAGAGGGCCATGAAGGTGAGCAGAGGGCTGAGCGCCTCTCCTGGGAAGGAAGGCTGAGGGAGATGGGCTTGTTCAGCGTGGAGAGGGGAAGGCTGCGGGGAGAACTCATTGCGGCCCTCCAGTACTTGGAGGGAGTGTAGGAACAGGGGGGGGAATGGCTGCTGACATGGGCTGACAGTGATAGGACGAGGGGGAATGGTCTTAAACTGAGACAGGGAGGTTTAGGTTGGATATTAGGAGGGAGTTTTTCACCCAGAGGTGGTGACGCACTGGAACAGGCTGCCCCAGGAGGCTGTGGATGCCCCAGCCCTGCAGGCATTCAAGGCCAGGCTGGATGTGGCTCTGGGCAGCCCGGGCTGGTGGTTGGAAGCCCAGCACACAGTGGGGTGAAATGAGGGGATCCTGAGGGTCCCTTTCAGCCCGGGCCATTCTCTGATTCTATGACACGATCCTAACGCTGCGCCAAAGGAGCCGTGCTGAAAACCACGCCAGCACAAAACAGTGGGGACTCACAGAGGGAAAGCACAGCAGCTCATCTACACCTTGGGAAGCCCTTCAGCCCGGGGTACCCCAAACCTCCCCCGTTTGCACAGAACCGGGCAGAAGAAGAGGCGTGTGGGGAAGAACACTGACACGACATCCTGGATGCCCCAGAGCTGCACCAACTCCTTGGGAATTAACGATGACAAAACCCAGGGCAGAGCAAAGTGCTGCACACAGAGCTCCGCTGCCAACCCGCCGCCTGCTGCCCACCTGCAGCAAACAGCCCAAACCCCCCAGCAGCAAGCGGAGCAGCCAAGAGAGATGCTTTCCTCCCCTCGCACACCAGGACTGTGGAGGAGGCAAAGCGGACACCGGGCTACTGAAAGAACGGAGGCTGGACGGAGCCCGGTGCTGCCACGCAGAAACTGATCCTGAGCATCCCCCCCTGCCCTGGCATCCCGGGACGGGGCCACGGCCTCCTTTCGGGGTAAGACCTGAGCTCCATCCGTCCAGGAAGAGTTAAATGGCAGAGCTGGCTGTGAGAAAGCCCTCACCTCATCCTGCCACCCCAGCGCTCCGTGCTGAGGCAGGGATGCCCCGGCCCCGTTCAGAGGTACGCCAGGAAGCGATCGCTGCCTGCAGCCGGGGGGAACACAGAGCAAAACAGAGCCCGAGCCACGAGGAAAGCACCGAACCAAGTGGGACGGGAGGGATGGGAGGGATGGAAGGACGAGCCCAACATCAGCAAGCAAAAGCCAACAGGCCCTGCTGGAAAAGGCCTCCTGCCTTTACCATCTGCTGCTCAGCCCTGAAACCACTCTGAAACTCAACCACGGCGCTGCTTCACAGAGGGAGCGGGGCAGAGCGGGCAGCGTGAGAGCGGAGCCCACCCAGCAGGTCCACAGCCGTTCTGCCCCCACCACAGCCCCCACAGCCCCCCGCCCTCACCCTCCCGTGTCCCCATTCACCACCGCCCCACCTCCAGGAACCCCCGCATCTCCTTCCTCCACCCCACACCCTGACCCGCCTCCCTGGGTCCCCCGT
>JACDJE010000902.1:32679-51737 GCA_016647715.1 Pavo muticus
CGGGTCCCCCCCCTCCTCACCGGTACAGCCGCTTGGTGTGCAGCACTTTGGCCTCAGGCTCTCCGCTCTCGCTGCCCGTCCCGCCGCCCTGGCTCATGGCGCCCGGCGGGGCCGAGACCCGGCGCGGCCCTCCGCCCCCTCAGCAGCGCCCGTCCGCCGCCATCGCCTCCAACCGCCGTCAACGGCAGCCGCCGGCCCCGCTCGGCCGCCAGGGCTGCGCCGCTGCCCCCTGCCCCACGGAGCTCTCGCGAGATTACGGGGAGAGCTGGACAAACATGGCGCCCGCGATGTCGCCTCGCGAGAGCTCCGCTCGCTCCGCGCCATCACTTAGTGCTGGCAACATGGCGGGCGCGTCGGGGCGTCGTCTCGCGAGAGTTCCTCGCGCGCGACGGCCGTGCCAATACTTAGTGATGGCAAAGATGGCGGCCGCGCCGGCGTCACTCTGTGAGCAGTATGGACGCGGCCTTCAGGGGATGACCTGAGGCACCGAGCGCCCATTCCCGCGGCTGCGTTTCGCCATGGGCTCCGTAGGGCCTTCCCTGCTGCAGCAGCGCTCCGAGGGCCATGCCAGGAGCCGGCCGCCTGAGGCCTCCCAGCCCCTCGGGCTGCTCGCTGGGGCTCTCCCTCCCGACGGGGAGAAAGCCCTCAAAAAACACCCCAAAACCGCACAGATCCCCGCGCGGGCAGCAGGAAAAGCAGCGCTGGGTGCGGCGCTCCGGGCCCGTCCCCTCAGGGCAGCCCTGGGTCACCCACGGAGAAGGCCCGGCCCTGAGCCCCTCCCCGCGCCCGTGGGCCCGGCCCTGCGTGGGGTGAAGTCGCTGCGTCCGCCCCCCCCCGGCCCCACCTGTCCGACAGGTTTGAAGTTCAGACGGCTCTGAGCGCTCGGCTGCGCTCCACACACGCAGGCCGCAGCCCCACCGCCCTCAGCTGCGGTCCATGTAAGTGCCGCCCGTGTCCCCGTGGGGTGGGATCGGGGCGGCTGCTGGAGGACGGAGCTCAGCTTGGGCCTTGCGCTGCTCCATGCCTGCACTGCGCCGTGCCCTGAGCGCCTTCCGGGGGGAAACGTTACCAAAGAGGGAGAGGGATTTTCATCATTCCCGTCCCACAGCGTGGGGTGGGCCGAGATTTTGGGACTCCCAAACCAGAGAGGGGGATTTCTGCCTCAGGGTGCTGCTCTGCACAGCTCCTCCTGCCCCAGAACCCCCTTGGCCGCCAAAGGCAGCCAACCGGAGCCTGGCCTAACTCTGGCTTCCTGCTGTGGCCCTGTGGGCCCTCCCTGCATATCCATCCCTGTGGGTATTTCTGCTGCAGCATGGCATGGAGCCGCACGGCCCACCCTCAGCCAGAGACCCTGGGGCATTTTGGTGGGGTGGGGGCAGTCCCTTGGCCGTCCCTGTTTGGCAGCATGGTGGGTGGGGACTCCCTGTTGGTGCCTGGCGGTGCACCTGGGGCCGCGTGTCTGACCCCAAGCCTCTCATTTCTGTCATCCTTTTGCCTGTCCCCATTTCTTCTTGCGCAGAGTGAAGCCATTGGGGATGGGAGCCTAATCCCCTCCCAACACCCCAAAATACGGGAGAGCTGCTCCCCAGCCCCAGCTGCACCCCTGGCAGCACCCAGCCCACCGCCCCATGGCTGCTGCCGACCCCGTGCTGCCCCCGGAGGAGGTGGCTCTGCTGGAGCTGGGGAAGGCGGCTCCCCCCAGCGAGGATCCTCCGGCCCCAGATGACCACTGCGGGGATCCTGATGCCACCCTGCTATGGGACCAGAGCCAGCACGGCACCCAGGAGCAGCCAGAACCCACAGAGACCAAAAGGCGCTCGAGCCCCGAGGGGGCCCACGATGGCCCTGAAGAGGGGACTCCTGCCTGCCCCCCCCCTGAGGCTGACGGGGAGGAAGATCCCGGGCTGCCCGTGATGGCAGCCCACGTCTTTGTGCCCATTGACCTCCACTGCATCGAGCGGACACCCGGGGAGCAGAAGAAGCAGCCGCCCACCCCGCAGCCCCGGGAGGAGGGCAGGGGGGGCTGTGCTCCCCCCAGGGACAGACCCAACAGCGTCCTCCCAAAGCAGGCCTTCCTCCCTGCCGGCCCCTCACGGTACCGGGAACCGCTGGGCTTTGAGGGGCAAGCGGCCAAGCTGCCGGCTGAGGGGCCGCGGTGCCCCTGCGCCAGGGTCTGCAGCACCGCCGCCCTCAAGGCTGTGGCCTCGGTGGTGGGGGCTCTGCTCCTCTGCCCCTGCCTCCTCTACGGCGCCTACGTCTTCCTGCCCTTCGAAGCGCCGCTGCTGCCCACCGTCAGCACACGGCTGCTGTACACGCTGCGCTGCGCTGCCTTCGCCACCGTCCCCATCGTCCTGGGTGAGCTGCTGCGGGGTGGGGGCCACCCCGGGCAGGGCTGCGGGGGGCGGCGGGCAGAGCCAGGGCTGAGCTCTTCGCAGCCCCCCTCCTCCCACCCTGCTGCGTCTCACCAGCACTTCTCTTCCCCCCCAGGGATGATCGTCAGTGGCATCTCGCGCCTCTGCTCCTCAGCGCTGGAGCCCTTTGGAAAGCTGCAGCGGGAGGTGGAGATCCATCGGACCTACGTCTCCCAGTCCATCCACCTCTTCATCCTCTACTTCTTCAACATGGCCGTGCTGGCCACGTACCTCCAGCAGGAGCTCCTCAAGCTCATCCCCCTCCTCACGGGGCTCTTTGCCATCTCCCGGTAAGCAGTTCCTTCCCCCCATCTCCGGCTCACAGACGGCTGCTTGGTTTGTGCTGCTCCAGCAGCGCCTCACCGGGCCCACACGGGGGAAGGGCTGCTTCGTCCTCTCCCCATCCTGCTTCCCGCAGCAGGCTCTCATTGGGCCCAGCACCCCGAGCAGGTTTGAGCCCCCCCCGTCTCCCCCCGCAGGCTGACCTACTGGCTGTCCTACGCCTTTGGGCGCTCCTTCCGCGCCTTCGGCTTCGCCATGACCTTCCTGCCCCTCCTGGCCATGCTGCTCTGGAACCTGTACAGCATGTTTGTCCTGGAGCCAGAGAACCTCCTGGCCGTGGCGACAGCAAAGCCCGAGGAGAGCTCCCGGCAGAGCAGGACCAGACTGCGGTACTGGGGCTGAGCGGGCGCGGGGGGCTGAGCCCTCCCTGCGAGCCCTGGGGGCGGGTGGGGGGTGGGGGGCAGATCCCAGGGCCGCACTTCTTCTGTGGGAGTCCCAGCGCACCCCACACGAGGTGGGGAGCAGAAGGACCCATAACTTCAGGATGAGGGGGCAGGGATCGCCAGAACTCCTCCTGGGACCAATAAAGCCTTTTTGCTGAACGGCTCTGTGGCTGTTCTGGGGAGGGGGGGTTACGTTCTCCCGGCCCTTGGTGGCGGCCAACGTCACCCAGCGTCCCTCCTCCACCCCTTCCTGCTGGCCGAGGTTCAGCACGGCCTCACAAACCGGTCTGCCGGGTGCCCTGCCCCGGGGAGCGGCACGACGGCCGCGGGTCGGTGCTGCTGCGCTGGGACGAGTCGGCGTCCGGCCACACCGGGCACCCTGCAGCCCTCCGCACTGAGCCGCTCCAGCCGGGCTGCCCCGGCCGGCCCTCACACGCAGCCCCGCTTTCACACCCCCCACGCAAAGGCAGAGCCCCTCCCCCCGATCCGCCCCACATCCCGCGGGGCGGCACCGCACGGGAGGGGAACGGGAGCAGCCCGGTGCAGAGCGCTGGTCTGGGCCGCCCCAAAATTCCCACCTCGCAGCGCTGCCCCGGGAAGCCGCTCTTAGAAATCCCTTTTATTTGGTCGAAGATGAGTCAGTGGTTGAGGACGCGGAAACTGGCAGCCCCGCCACCAGCCGTCGCTGCACGTGGGAGGGCAGCAGCTCCGGCTGTGACCCGGGGTCTCCCGATGGCTCTGCCAGGACCTGAGCTGAAACAGCCGCTGTGGTGCGCTGCGGAGCCCCGGAGCTCCGCCTCATAGCAGAAGCCCTCAGCGACAGCTGAGGCCCACAGAAGCCCCACGGCAGGAGGATGACCGGGATCGCCCGGACCCGCTGCCCCGCCAGCCCCTGGCAGTGCGCAGCAGAAAGAAAGGGAGCACCGCCCTCAGTGCAGGCGGCAGGACGGAGCGCGGCACAGCAGCGTGGGGGAGGGCCCCGCTGCCCACCTTGCCCCGCGCCCCCCCCAGAAGCAAGGACGGCAGCGCCGTTTCCCGCAGCGGCCGTGATCCTCCCCGGGCCGAGCAGCACCGCTCAGTTGATGGGCTCATACTCGCTGTAGCGCCGCCTCCGGGCACAGAGCAGCACGGCAGCGCCCAGCAGGAGCAGCAGCAGAGGAGCGCCCAGCGCTGCGGCCACGATGGAGATGATGAGCGGAGAAAAAGCGTCCTCAGGTGGCGGCCCGAAGCCCAGCAGTGCAGACCTGCAGCGGGGAGCGAGACGTGTCAGCTACACGGAGCTCTGTGGAAGGGCACGCAGTGACAGGACGAGGGGGAACGGTTTAAAACTGCAAGAGGGGAGCACTAGAGTGGAAGTTAGGAAGGAATTCTTTGCTGTGAGGGCGGGGAGATGCTGGGACAGCGCACCGGGGCTGTGGGTGTCCCCTCCCCAGGGCGGTGGGGCTCTGAGCGGCCCGGTGTGCTGGGAGCCGGCCCTGCCGGCAGCGGGGCTGCAGCGAGGTGATCCGTAGGGCCCCTTCCGACCCAAACCGCGCTGTGGTTCGGTGGCGGTTCTGTCTGTGGCTTTCAGGCGTTGGTGGCAGGGTGCTGCACGGAGCAGGAGGGGCCGTCCCACGCCGGTGGGTGGCGAGGGAACAGCTCAAACCGCCCCACTGCCGCGGGCAGGAAAACACGCAGAGCCCCGGGGCTGCGAGCACAGAACCCCCCGCCCCACAGAGCCCCACGTCACCAGCTCAGGTAGCGCTGCTCCTGGTAGGCGCCGCCATCCTCCCCGCCAAAGGAGACGTTGATGGCGCTGACGCTGTAGGCGCTGCCCGCTCCGTCCCCAAAGTAGGCGCGGACGACGGCGGAGCGGGGCCGGGTCCCGCTGGCAGCACGCAGCCCCCCCGCGTGGCACTGGATGCCGTCCCCGCGCGCCGGGTGCTGCGAGCCGTACGCCGTCGCCTTCCACTGCAGGAAGCTGAGAGCGGAGCTGTCGTTCTGGGACTCCGCTACCAGGGAGAGCGTCTGGGGAAGGGGAACCACAATGAGCCGCGGGGGGGGGACGCCCCGTGCACCCTCACTGCCACCAAAGGGGACGGAGCCCACCCCGCGCTCACCTCGAAGATGGTGGGGGTGTATTCGTCGTCGATGGAGCGCACCGAGCGCAGCCTGGATGCCGCCCCTCTCTCCTCCACCGCGGCCACCTCCAGCACAAAGCGCGAGCCGTTGCCCCGCGGGGCAGCACCGGCCAGGACGAACTCCACTTTGGAGCTGTTGGCCGTGTGCAGGAGGCCGGGCAGGGCCCCGTCGCGCCCGCCGCTCTCGTAAGCCGTCACCTGCGGGAGGTGTGGGTCAGGGGGACGGCACGGCCGGGCGCCAGGGAGCGACGTCCCTGCTGTGGGAGGACGCCACGTCCGTGGGTGTCCCCGCTCCGACAGCGTACCCGGAACGCCAGGCTGCCGTTGGAGAAGCTGCCGCTGGGGTCGGACGCGGGGACGCCCCGAAGCTCGGCCGTCAGCGCGGTGTGGTTCATGGTCCGGTTGATGCTGTCCCAGGAGAAGTCCGACAGGTCGTACGTGGGGTAGAAGAACTCCTCCGATGCATCGGCCTTGCTGTACTCAAACAGCTGGGTGGGAGGAAGGGGAGGGGGCTGGGAAACACCGCATGGACCCCCACTCTTCCAATATCCATCAGCACTGCTCAGCTCTTTCTCAGCCATCGCTCCCCAGGTGAAAAGCCCCGGGGCTCTCAGCCTGTCCCCACCAGGCAGTGCTCAAAGCCCCCGTCAGCTCCGCACCCTCCTCAGGGCTCTCCCAGCAGCTCCCAGTCTGCCCAGTGCTCCAGCTGTGCCCTCCCCAGGGCAGAGCAGAGTGGGGCAGCCCCTCCCAGCCCTGCTGGCCCCGCTCCGGGCAGTGCCCCCAGGGAGCCATCGGCCTTCTGGACCACGAGGCACTCTGCTGGCTTGTGGTCAACCATCGGTCTTCTGTTGGTCAACCAGGACACCGCTGGCCTTTGGGGCCACCAGAGCACACTGCTGGGTCATGGGCAACCTGCAGCCAAATGTTGGACACCTGCTGGTGGACCAGGACACCACTGTCCTTCTTGACCACCAGAGCACACTGCTGGCTCGTGGTCAACCATTGGTCAACCAGGACCCCCGGGATCTTCTCTGCAGAGCCCCCCTGCAGCAGCTCAACCCCACCTGTGCCGGTGTATGCCATTATTCCTCCCCACGTCGGACCCCCACTCACCCCTGCCAACCCCCCTCCCCGTCCCTCCTAGCCCGCCCCGCTGAGCAGCAGCACAGGAGGTGCTCTGGATGTCACCTCTTCACACCACGTCACTGGGGAGCATTGCTGGGAGGGACCCCCAGAGGCCCTCTGCTTCCCCCCGGCAGTGACCAGGGACACCCACAGCCCCCCCAGCACTCACAGCCCCATCCCCGACCTCGGCTCTACTAGGACGGAGCACCACAGCCTCTGTGTGCACCCATGCAGCTGCGCTGGAAAAAGCTCTTCCTCCCACCCAGCCAAAGCCTCCTTCTTTTCACTGTAACCACCCCCCCTCCTGCCCCTCGCCCTGCTGCAGATCCCAGCCCTCTCCCACCCTTCCATCCCACAGGTGACCCTCAGCTCTCCGGAGCTCTCTCCTCTCTGGGCAGCACAATCTCAGCTCCCCACCTGCCCTACTTGGGGGGGGTTCCACCCCCCCCTCATTTCTGTGGCTCTCCAACAGCTCCACATCTCCCCTGCGCTGAGAGCTCCACCTCTGGACGCTGCGCTCCGGTTGAGGCGCCGCAGCGCAGGGACTCCTCCTCCCACAGCCCCACATCACCGCGCGGCTCCGCTTGGCGCTGGGGCTGCGGGGGTCGTTCAGGCACAGGGAGGGGGACCGCCAACCCCCGCACACCCCACAGACTTGGGGCTCCGCTGCTCCCCCTACAGCAGTACCTTGGTGAAGACGACAGCAGCTGCGTACGCCACGCTGCCGGGCGGGTCGATCCACACGGCGCCGGCGGGCGCGGGGGACAGCAGGCGGCCCCAGTCGATGGACAGCGAGCTGTCGGGGCTGCGTGTGGCCACCAGCAGCACCGAGGGGGCCCCGATGCTGCTCCACACGTAGTGCAGCGCGTCGCTGCGCCCCACCGCCCGCACGTGCAGGACGTTGACTGAGGAACCGTTCCAGCCCGGGTTGTACTGCATCGACACCTGCGGGGACGGACGGACAGAGGTAGAGACAGACGGACAGAGGTAGGGATGGATGGAGGCAGGGATGGACAGATGGAGGGACAGACTGAGGCAGGAACAGACCGAGGCAAGAACAGACAGACCAAGGCAGGGATGGATAGAGGTAGGGACAGACAGACGGAGGGACAGACAGACAGAGGGAGGGATGGACCAAGGGAGGGACAGACAGACTGGGGTAGGGATGGATGGACCAAGAGAGGGATGGATGGAGGTAGGGATGGACTGAAGCAGGGATGAACAAAGGCAGGGATGGACCAAGGTAGGAACAGGTGGAGGTAGGGACAGACCAAGGGAGGGATGGATGGAGACAGGGACAGATGGACTGAGAGGGAGGGATGGACAGACAGAAGTAGAGATGGACCAAGGCAAGGACAGAGGCAGGGATGGACAGAGGGAGGAAGGGAGGGAGGCAGGGACGGGAGGACAAAGACGGGGATGGATGAAGGCACGGATGGAAGGACTGAAGTAGGGACAGACCGAGGCCGGAACAGACCGAGGCAAGGATGGATAGAGGTAGAGACGGACAGAAGTAGGGACGGACCGAGGTAGGGACGGACGGACGGACGGACGGGCCCACCCCCCCGCCGAGGCCGCGGTTCGCGGGGTCGGGGCTGGGGGGACGAAGGGCCTCGAAGGTGACCGCGCCGCAGCGCAGCGCTCCCCGCAGAGGAAGGACGGAAGGACCGACGGAGCGGCCCCGCGGAACGCCCTCAGCCCCAGCGCCCCCCCGGTACCTCCCGTCCGCCGACCGCCGCCGCCCCCAGCAGCAGCAGCGCGCCCAGCGCCGGCGCCGCCATTCTCCTTCCGGTGCAGCACATCACGTGACCGCCCCCCCCAGACGCGCCGCGCCCCCCGGAAGAGGACGCTCTTAAAGGAGCCGCTCCCCTCCCGCGTTGGGGAGATAGAGGACACCTCCGCCCGGATCCGCACCGTTCACAGAGCCCTGAGAAACGGGGCTAAAACCGCCCTAAAACAAATTCCGTACGGGGAGCCGAAGGCGGCAGTAAGGCGGTTCTGAAAACGGGGAAATGGGGAGGGGATGTGGGGATGGGGAGATACCGGGGGAGACGGGGACCAGGCAGGGGACACGAGGACACGTCAGAGATGGGGGACAGAGGGACAGATGGGAGACTGAGGGAGGGGGGCAGGCAGGGGACAAAGGTAAAGAGTGGGGAGCAGGCAGGGGGTACGAGGACAGCTCAGAGGCGGGGGGCGGGGGGACAGCTCGCAGCTGTTTCACAGCAGATCTTAAAGGAGCCCCCCAGGACGTGCCGCCTTTTATTGTTGAGGCAAACCGCAAGGAATTACAGACAGACTTAAATTAAACACCAACACCTCCACCCAGAACACGGGCGCTGCACCCCATCCCCGTCACCACGCTCCCATCCCACCCCCCAAACTTTGGGCAATTAACTTCGGGGCCTTTGCCCCAACTCGGCCTCAGGACGGGGGGGGGCCGCAGCACCAGGTGTGGCCCCATGGCACGCAGCCCCACGGAGCACGGCCCGGTGGAGCACAGCCCTGTGGAGCACGGCCCCACTACTCCTGGGCCGCCTCGGTGGGCGCCGGCGCCTTGCTGTGCTCTTCTCCTTTCTTTTTGTGTCCCGACACGATGTCATCGATGCGGAGCAGGAGGACGGCGGTCTGCAGGGGAAGCCGCAGCCCGGTCAGAGCGAGAGGCGAGGGACAGAACCACACGCGGGCAGCCCTCAGCCCGCAGAGCAGCAGCAGCAGCACCAACACTTCCACCCAACCTCCAGGAAAGGGCGGCAGCACCGCCCCCAGCACCGCCCCCAGGGAGCTCCACCCGAGCCCAGGGAGCAAACGCTCACACCGTGCTGAAAATGAAGGCGCGGCATCACTGCCCCCTGCAGCAGAGCTGAGCTGCGCCGTGCTGTGCTGCTCTCCCAGCACCAAACAGTGACGTTCCCCACCCACTCCAGCAGGATACCCAGCAGGCGCCCGCCCGCCCTCCTCACCTCCACCGCCGTTTTGTAGGTCTGCAGTTTGACGGCCAGGGGCTCCCAGACCCCCAGCTCCTTCATGTCAGCCAGGGCTCCGCTCTCCCCGTTCACCCCCCACGTCTGGCTGCCCTCCTGGGTGTGCTTGGCCTGCAGGGAGGACAGGGAGGTCGCTGAGCACGAGGGAAGTGAGAGCGCTCACCTCTCCCAACCTCAGCACTGACAGCAGCACGAAACCCAGCACCCCCCACACAACGGCATCACACCCAGAGCCACCACAAGAGGGGGATCTCTCCATCTCCCCCCCAGTCTCAGAGGAAGGTCTGGGCTCTGCCCACCCCCAGGGGTTCATTATCAAAACGAAGCACTGAATTCCACATTCACACTGTCACATTGTGGTACAACGCTTCAGTGTGTGAGTGCAGCCCAACCAACGCCTGCAATTCCAACAGCTGCAGCAGGCAGAGGGGTTGGAATGATGATCCTTGGGGTCCCTCCCAACCCAAAGCATTCTATGGGTCCCTCCACCAAACTGGAACCTGGGAGCTCCGTCTCAGTGCGAGGAACAGAGCCCAGAGAGGTGGGGGGCTCAGCTGGAGAGACCCAAACCCACACGGGCACTTCTGATGCACACTGCTGAAGGGAACCTGCTTCAAGGGGGGGTCTCCAGAGGTCCCTCCCAACCCCTACAGCACTGCGACCATGCAAGAGAATGCTGCAACTGCTGAAGAGCTGCAGGCTCAGCCCGAGGAACTGCCCCACGGGAGCCAGGGGGAGGAAGGAGCAGCCCCATAGGAGCCTGGGGGCAGGAGAAGCGGCCCCCTGGGAGCTGGGGGGAGAGAGGAGCTGACCCCTGGGAGCTGGGGGGGGTGGGAGGAGGTGCCCTACAGGAGCTGGGGGGAGGAAGGACTGGCCGCAATGGGAGCTGGGGGGCGGGAGGAAGGGCTCCACAGGAGCAGGGGAAAGGAGCCGCCCCACAGGAGCCCTGGGGTGGGAGGAGCTGCCCCACAGGAGCCAGGCCTTACCCGCAGCGAGGTGAGCACGCGGATGGTGCTGGCCCCGCAGTTCTGGATGAGCGTGCGTGGGATGACCTCCAGCGCCTGCGCCACCGCTCTGTAGGGCCACTGCTCCACGCCCGTCATGCCTTTGGACTTCTCGGTCAGCGCGTGGGACACGGCCATCTCTGCAGCCCCCCCGCCCGGCACCAGCTGCGGGTCCACCAACACGTTGCGGCACACCTGCATGGCGTCCTGCAGGTTGCGCTCCACCTCCTGCAGCGGGAGGAAGAACACCGTTACCCAGTGCTGAGTCCTGCTGTGGGACAAGAGCTGGGCTGTGGGAAACGAGCTGGGCTGTGGGAAACGAGCTGGGCTGTGGGAAACGAGCTGGGCTGTGGGAAACGAGCTGGGCTGGGCTGTGGAACACGAGCTGGGCTGTGTGCAGTGCATGAGATGGGAGCTGCCACCACTTACCACATCAGCAACAACCGATGCCAGGAAAGCAGCAGAATGAGGAACTCACCGCCAGGATCTCCTTGCTGGCCCCGCGCAGGACGATGGTGCACGCTTTGGGGTCCTTGCAGTCGGTGATGAAGGCGAAGTACTCATCTCCGATCTTCTTCACCTCGAACAGCCCGGCACCGGTGCCCACGTCCTCCTCCCGCAGCTCGTCGGTGCGGCTGACGATGCGCGCCCCGCAGGCCCTGCACACGGATGGGGGTGGGGGGGTCAGCGGCTGAGAACCGCCCCCAGCTGCGCCCTGCGGCGCACGGCGCTCACCTGGCGATGCGGTTGTTGTCCGTCTTCCTCACCCTGCGGACGGCGCTGATGTTGGCTCTCATCAGGTAGTGCTGGGCCAGGTCTGAAAGCGGTTCGAGTGCCCCGGTTACGGAAGGGCAGCGCCTTCACAACCCCGGCAATGGCTGCCACACAAGGAGGGGAGCGGCGCCGTTACCCGAAATGCCCTTCTCGGTGATGACCAGGTCCGGCTTCACCCTGAGCAGGTCCTCGCAGATCTGCTGGATGTACTCCTCCTCCATCTGCAGGATGCGCGCAAAGTCCTCCTCCCGCGTTATCTCAATGTCAGTCTGCACAGCAAGAGAAGCACCGCTCACAGCCCAGCACCGAGCCCACGCCTCCCACACCCCAATCCTGGGGGAGCACTGCTAGGGCTGGAGCTTTTCGCTAACGAGACCCGTGCAATTAACAGCAACTGGACGTCGGCTGGCTCAGCCCCAGCACCCGCTCACCTGGCTCTCCCCTTTCTTGTACTCCAGCGAGCAATCCAGCAGCACGATGCGGGGGTTCTTGATGAGGCGGCGCATCCTGGGGTGCGTCACGTCCTTGTTCACCATAATGCCCCGCAGCACACACGAGTCCTCGCTGAAACCGCCCGGGATCTGACAGGCAGAAGGGAGACGTGAAGGGAAGGCTGCCCCACCAACAGCCACGCGGCTGCGCTCCCAAAGCGGCGCTCCCTGCTGACCGAGGAGCAATCAGCACATACAGCCCATAATATGAGCTCACGGTAAGAGAGCACTGAGGTGCATGGAACAAAAAGCTGTGGGAGAATCATAGAATGGCCTGGGTTGAAAAGGACCACGATGACCATCAGCTCCAACCCCTGCTGTGTGCAGGGTTGCCAACCACCAGCCCAGGCTGCCCAGAGCCGCATCCAGCCTGGCCTTGAATGCCTGCAGGGCTGGGGCATCCACAGCCTCCTTGGGCAACCTGTTCCAGTGCGTCACCACCCTGTGTGAAAAACTCCCTCCTAAGACCCAACCTAAACCTCCCTGTCCCAGTTTAAACCATTCCCCCCTGTCCTATCTCTGTCCACTCTCACAAACAGCCGTACCCCCTCCTGTTTATATGCTCCCTTCAAGTACTGGAAGGCCACAATGAGGTCTCCCCGGAGCCTTCTCTTCTCCAAGCTGAACAATCCCAGTTCCCTCAACCTTTCCTCATAGCAGAGCTGCTCCAGTCCTCTGACCATCTCAGTGCCCTCCTCCGGACCCGCTCCAAGAGCTCCACGTCCTTCCTGTGCTGGGGGCCCCAGGCCTGGACACAGCATTGCAGATGGGGCCTCACAAGAGCTGAGCAGAAGGGGACAATCACCTCCCTCTCCCTGCTGGCCACCCCTCTTTTAACGCAGCCCAGAACACAGTTGGCCTTCCGGGCTGCAGGCGCACACTGCTGGCTCATGTCCAGCTTCTCGTCCCCCAAGTCCTTCTCTCAGGGCTGCTCTCAAGGGGCTCTTTGCCCAGTCTGTATAAACCCCTGGGACTGCCCCAACCCAATGCAGCACCCTGCACTTGGCCTTATTGAAACTCAATCGGTTCACATGGGCACACTTCTCCGGCCTGTCCAGGTCCCTCTGGATGCTTCCCTTCCTTCCAACGCATCGACAGCACCGCTCAGCTTGGTGCCACCTGCAGACTTGCTGAGGGTGCCCTCGATGCCATCGTCTGTCATGGATGGAGATGCTGAAGAGCACCGGACCCAAGGCCGACCCCTGAGGGACACCGCTTGTGACCACCTCCAGCCTGGCACAGAGCCACTGATCACAGCCCTTTGGCCACTTCCAACCAACTCCTAATCCAAGCAGCTGAGCAGTGACCCCAGTGGGCAGCAGGGAGTTCTCCCCACAGCATCCCAGCACCACCCGCCCGGGACAGCACAGCAGCACGCAGCAGCACGCAGCAGCACGCAGCAGCACGCAGCAGCACGCAGCAGCACGCAGCAGCACGCAGCAGCACGCAGCAGCACGCAGCAGAGCTCAGGACGCACCTTCTCCACTTTGGCGTACTTCTTGATATCGATCTCCTTTCGGCCGTTCTCCTCCAGCTCCACCGTCCTGACGGCGTCCAGAGCGATGCTGCAGGCCAGCTCGGACCAGCGGTTGATGGCTTTGGTGTTAATGGCACTCTTGATGATTTTCAGCATCATCTCCCTGTTGTTCACATCCACAGGGGTGCTGCGGGGCAGGGAGGGCTGAGCAGCGAGCCGAGCATCGCCCCACGCCACACCTGAGCTGTCACTGTGGGCCATCCCACCCCCCCAGCTCCGTGTTTGGCCAAAGCGAACCCCCCTGGGCCGAGCAGAACCCCACAGCCCTCCTCCCCACATCCACAGATGTCAGGGATCGGGAGGGGCCTGGAAAGCTCACCCAGCCCAACCCGGGCAGCAGCACCCGGCCCGGGGCACCAGAGCGCGTCCAGGCAGGCTGGGAACACCTCCAGAGGAGCCCCCCCGCCTCTCTGGCAGCTCGGTGCCACCCCCCTCCCCGTGAAGGAGTTCTCTCTCACATGATGTGGAACCTGCCACGTCCCAGCGGGCACCCACTGCCCCCTGTGCTGCCCTTGGGGGTCACTGAGAGGAGCCCGGCTCCGTCCTCCCAGCACTCAGCCTTCGCAGATGGGCCCCATTCCTGAGGTCACCCCTCGGCCTCCACCTGCACACCCTCAGCTCCCTCAGCTCTCCTCAGCACGGCGATGCTGCGCTCCCTTCCCCATCTCCGTGGCTGTGCTGGGCTCTCCAGCAGTTCCCATCCCTCAGAACTGAGGGGCCCAGCACTGGACGCCGTATTCCAGATGCGGTCTCCCCAGGGCAGAGGGGAAGGAGAACCTCTCTGCACCTCCTGCACCCCTTCTCACACACCTCAGGACGCCCTCGGCCTTCTTGGCCACAAGGGCACAGTGCTGGCTCGTGGTCCTCCTGCCGCCCGCCGGGACCCCCAGCTCCCTTTCCCCTCTGCTGCTCTCCAGCAGGCCAGTTCCCAGCCCATCCCGGTACCCGGGGCTGCTCCTGCCCATACACAGGGCTCTACGCTGCCCCTCTTCCATCTCACCGTTTCTCCCTGCCCAGCTCTGCAGCCTGCCCAGCTCTCCCTGGGTGGCAGCACAGCCCTCTGCCGTGTCAGCCTCTCCTCCCAGCTCTGTGCCATCACCCAACTCACTGACAGTGCCCTCCATCCCCTCACCCAAGTTACTGACGTGCACACTGAACAGCACTGATCCCAGCACCGACCCCTGGGGGACTCCATTGGATCCAGGCCTCCAGCTGGACGGAGGTGAGGCTGATGCTCTATAGTTACCCAGGTCCTCCTCCTTGCCCTCTGTGAAGGCTGGAGCAACATTTACTTTCCTGCACTCCTCAGGCAGCTCTCCCATCCCCCACCCCTTACCAAAGATAAAGGACAGTGCCCTAGCAATGTCTGCCAGCTCCCTCAGCACCCACGGGTGCATCCCATCGGGACCCACACGTTTATGGGTGCCCGCAGTGCCCAGCTGGTCCCTCAGCCAGGCCCGGTGCACCGACCTGATCCTCTTCAGGACGTGGATCATGTCGTCCAGAGCTTTGCGGTAAGCGCCGATGATGACAGTTGGGTGCATCTGCTGCTCCAGGAAGTGCTCAGCAACAGAGAGCATCTCTCCAGCTGTGGGAAGGGGGGTGGGGGTCAGCAGCACCCCATGGGGGTCACAGTGCCGCAGCTGGAGCTCTCCGTGCTCCCACAGCATCGGCACTTCTCACCCAGGGCAGAGCACTGCTCTGTCAGCACAGAGCCCCACCAACAGCTCTGACCGACTGCCCCTCTGGGTTCAAAACCCCAAACCCACGTTTTAGGGCTGCAAAGAACAGACGTGTCTCTGCCAGGCGTACACAATAAACCCCAGGTCAGGTTTTATGCACATCTCCCCCTTACCGAGGATAATGACAGACGTGGTCCCATCCCCCACCTCCTCGTCCTGAGTGCGGCTGATCTCAATCATGGACTTGGCAGCGGGGTGCTGCACCTGGATCTGTTGGGGTAAATGCTGTGCTGTGCTCCGGAGCTGAGCTCAGCTCTGCCGCCCGGCCCAGATCACAGCAGCAGGGCTGCTCTGCACAGCTGCAGCACAGAGCTTTGCCTTCCTTCTGGCAGAGAAGAGAAATCCCCTTCCCCAGCAGAAAGGTCCCTTTCCAAGCACAAAACCCCTTCCCATTTCCAAGGGAAGCCTTTGCAAATCACACCATTCCTCTCCCCCACTTTTTCAGCCCTTTCCAATCCCTGTGTTGCTCTCCCAGTGCCATTTGCACTAAAATAACCCAACAATTTCTTGGTTTAATTATTCAGGATAGTAAAACAAAGCATGGACTGCTCAGGCTCTGATGCAAACAACGATAACTGCAATGAGCACAACTGCTGCAGCCCTACAGAAGCTCAGTCACCACCCTGTGACCAAACCCACTCTTTGGAGGAGGACCAAGCCCACTTTCCAGAGGAGGAGTGCAGTAAGGGATCATTCAGTGCCCCCCAGCGAGGACCCCATGGTGGCTGCTGATGCTCCAGAAGGACATCAGGAGGACGCAGAGAACACGGCCTAACCCTACCCTAACCCTACCACAGCCCAAATCCCAACCCTACCCCAACCCCAAACCCCAACCCTACCCCAACCGCCCTCCCTCCCGCAGGCACCCACCTCCCTCAGGATGGCATTGCCATCGTTGGTCATCACAATGCCGCCCATGGGGTCCAGAAGCATCTGCAAGGCAAAGATGAGCAGTGCTGGTAACAGTTCCTGGCATGCAGCACTCAGTGTGCAGCACGGGGACGGCAGCAGAGCTCACCTTCATCATCGCCCTCGGCCCCAGACACGTCCGGATGATGTCAGCGATGGTCTGTGGGGACAGTGGGAATCAGGGGACAGGAGAGGGCCGAGGAGTCCGAGCAGCGCCCCGGGAAACCACACAGCATCTCCCCACACCCAGCCTGCAACCTGCAGCACAGCTCCAACCCCACGTGCTCAGAGGACCCCCCTGCGCCGCACCGAGCGCCGCCCAGCACCGACCTCCACGTCTGACCCGCTCAGACTTTGCGAAGGAAAAGGTCCAACGGGTTCAACCCCTCCACGGCCAGTCACGTCCCACCTGCTGCTTTTAGTGCTGAAAGCCCACCTCACGCGTTCCTTCCACTCCAGCCTTTATGTGCACACACACACGGGTACACCCACACACACACGGGTACACCCACACACACACACACACGTGTGTACACCCACACACACACTGGTACACCCACACACGCGTACACCCACACCCAGGACTCACTGCACAGAAGCAGTGACACTGGAGCACAGTACCTTTGCAGCAGTGATGTTCCCAGCCTGGACTTTTCTTCCAGACTCCCGCTTCACATTCTGACCTACAGGACACAAAGGGGTCAGAGCTGCCATCCCGTCGTGTCCCTTCTAATCCAACCACGCTGCGACTCTGTGCTCTGGATCTACTGGATCCCTTCCAACCCAACCGTGCTGCAATTCCACGTTCTGGACCTACAGGATCCTTTCCAACCCAGCTGTGCAGCAGCCCTCTGGCACTGTGATTTTTAAGGCACAGACCAAAGCCGTTCCAGGGTTTTATGGTCTTCCAGGACCCTCCCAACTCAGCCATTCTGTGGTTCTGCAGTTCTGTGGACTTCCAGAACCCTCCCAACCCCACCATACTGTGATTCCATGGTTCTACGACCTTCCAGGACCCTTCCAATACAACCATTCTGTGATTCCATGGTTCTACGACCTTCCAGGACCCTTCCAATACAACCATTCTGTGACTCCATGGTTCTACGACCTTCCAGGACCCACCCAACCTCACCATGTTGTGATACTACAGTTCCGTGACCTTCCAGGACCCTCTCTACCCCGCCATTCTGCGATTCCACGGTTTCATGGTTTTTAAGATCCCTCCCAATCCAAGGCATTCAATGGTTCTATGGCATTCCAGGACCCTCCCAACCCAACCACTCTGTGTCCCATGTTTCTGTGTCTTTCCAGGACCCTCTCAATCTAACCATTCAGTGATCCCATAGTTCTACCACCTTCCAAGACCCTTCCAACCAAACCATTCTGAGATCCCATTGTTTTATGGCCTTCCAGGACCCTCCCAACCCCACCGTTCTGTGATCCCACTGTTCTTCACTGAGCTTCCAGGATCCTCCCCACCCCACCATTGTGCCACCCCACGGTTCTATGGCCTTCCAGGACCCTCCCAACCCCAGCACGGCGTGTGCTTCCACGGTTCTACAGCTTTCCAGGACCCTCTGAATTCAACCATTCCACGATTCCATTGTTCTACAACCTTCCAGGTCCCTCTCAACCCCAACATTCTGTCATTCCACTTGTACAGCCTTCCAGGACCCTCCCAACCCAACCACTGTGTGACCACATGGTTCTGTGGCCTTCCAGGACCCCCCAACCCCACCCCTCTGCGATCCCACAGTTCTCTGACCTTCCAGGACCCCCCAACCCCACCCCTCTGCGATCCCACAGTTCTCTGACCTTCCAGGACCCCCCAACCCCACCCCTCTGCGATCCCACAGTTCTCTGACCTTCCAGGACCCCCCCGCCCCTCCCCGTGGGAGCGGCGCAGCGATGCGCGCCCGGCTCTGAGGAGCCAACATGGCGGCGGGGATGGGGCGGCCGCCCACCCCGCGCACCCCCTCATCCGCGGTCCCGTCCGTGCCGGGCGGCCCCCCCGGGCACTCACTGAGCACGAGCACGGGGCGCGGGCCCATCATCGCGGCGGCGATCGCGGCGGACGGCAACGCAGAGCGGCGACGGAACGTTCTGGATCCACCTCACACGGACACGGCGCTTCGCTCGGCCGCCGCGGCGCCTTGCCCCGCCTACCGCCCTCCGCGACCAATCAGCGGCCGAGCGGCGGGCCGTGCAGCCAATAGGAAGCGCTCTGCGCTCAGCGGTCCGGATGAGGGGCGGTGGGTGGTGCCGTGCTGTATTGCGCATGTGCGGGATGCCTGAGCCGAGCGCATGGCCGGGGCACTCACTGCGCATGCGCAGAGGGCGGAGTAGGCGGAACCATTGTGCGGTGCTATGGGGGGAATGGGAAGAACCACCGAACGGTGCTATGGGGGGGTGGGAGGAGCCATTGAGCAGCTGTAAGCTGTGTCTGTGAGCGCAGTCGTCCCTGAAGCTCAGCCCAGTGTAGAAGGCTGAGGGACCATTGCTGTGAGGTGACAGAGGGTGCGCTGGGGGAGAGAAGGGGAGAAGGACGTGGGATGGGAACTGGAACAGGGATGAGGACGCAGATAGGGACAGGGTGAGGGCAGCGCTCTTCCCCCCTTTCCCCTTGCACTGCCCTTCCCCAGCACTGGGTAACCCCGTATCGGGGTGCAGGTTGGTGGGAAGCGATGCATGCGAACCCGTACTTCCTTTTCTACACAGGGACTCAGCACTGAGCACCAGGAGACACACGAAACGCTGCAGCACAAACCCTGAGCCTATCCTCTCACCTGGCACCCCCCGCGTGCAACCCCCAACCACCGCTTCTAGGCCTGCAACGTGGAATTGGAGCTTTTTCCCCACGGAAAATGGGTGTTATCTGCCCCATCGGTGCTCAATTAGAGCGCTCTGTAGGGCCCACCCCCCCGTAGTCCCGCCCACCAAAGCACGCCCATAAAAGCTAAGGTCCGCCTCCACCGCGCTCCCTGCGCTGCAGTTCCTCATGGCGGCCGCAAGGGGGCGCAGGGTGGGTTGTGCTGCCCCCTTGCGGCAGCGCAGGGGATGGAGCGGCACAGCCGCGCGGTGGGCGGGGCTTGGCGGAATGGGCGGGGTTACGAGGCCACGCCCCCATCCCTCCGGCGGAGGTGGCGCGGCGCGAAGATGGCGGCGGAGCCGGGGCCGGGCCCGGACCCTGAGCTAGAGGAGCTGCTAGAGAGTGAGCGAGGCTCGGGGGCTTTGTG
>JACDJE010000902.1:52881-68411 GCA_016647715.1 Pavo muticus
TCCCCACCACCCCCCGTTCCCGGAGACCCCAATGCCACCAAGAAATCCCCCGGCGCTGCAGCTCAGGTGCACCTCCCACATCCAGGGCTGGGGGGTGGGGGGGGCAGGCAGACCCCTCCCCACAGCTCTGACCCCCCTCTCTGTGTGCCCCCCCCACCCCAGGAGTCGCTGTTCGCCTCGCAGGAGCGCTTCTTCCAGGAGCTCTTTGATGGGGAATTGGCCTCGCAGGCGTCCGCTGAGTTTGAGCGCGCCATGAAGGAGTTGGCCGAGGAGGAGCCGCACCTGGTGGAGCAGTTCCAGAAGCTGTCGGAGGCGGCGGGGAGAGTGGGTCCGTGGGGGGGCTGGGGAGGGCAGTCTATGGGGCTGGGATCCCTCTGTGGGGTGGGAATCTATCTAGGGGCTGGGAACCCCCACAGGGAGCTGGGACACCCATGTGAGATTGGGATCCTCTGTATAGGAGTGGAATTCTGAATTGGGCTTGGGAACTCCCTGTAGGGCTGCCCCCCCAAATGGGGCTGCAAACCCCCCCCAGTGGGGCTAGGAACCCCTATAGAGGGCTGGGACACCCATGTGAGGCTGAGGAACCCATGTGTAGGGCTGGAACTCCCTATAGGGCTGCCCCCCCTCCTCCCTCCGCAAAGGGGCTGGGAACCTCCCCCATGGAGCTGGGAACCCCCCATAGTGCCAGGACCCCCCCTCCAGTGAGCTGGGATCCCTCCATGGGGTTGGTACCCCCTGTAGGGCTGAGAACCCCCGTAGAGGGCTGGGACACACTGTGGGGCTGAGAACCCCCGATGTGTTGTGTCTGGGACTTAGTATGGGGCTGGGTCCTACTTAGGACCCCCAAGTAGGACGAGGACTTCTCCATGGGACCCTTCTGTGGGGTGGGACCCCCTGCAGTGGGGTTGGGGGCCCTCTATGCTGGGGGTACCCCTTTCTAGAGTTGGGAACCCCCCTCTGTGGGGAGGGAACCTCCCTGTAGTGCCTGGACCCCCCCACCATGGGGCTGGGGACCCCTCCATGGGGCTGGGACCCCCATGTAGGACCAGGACTTCCCCATGGGGGTGGGAACTCTCCTGGGGTTGTGAATCCCCATATAGGGCTGGGCCCCCCCCGTGGGCCTGGACCCCCTGTGAGGTTGGGACACTCCCTCATGGGGGCCACCCCCACGAGGCCATCTCTCATGGGGACAATGGGACCTGGGCCTCATTGGGAGTGGGGGTTATGGGGTGGGAGGAGGGGGGTTGGGGTCCCACAGCCCTCTGGGGGTGTTATGGGATGGGATGAGAGGTGTGGGGGTCCCACAGCCCCACGAGGTGTTATGGGATGGGAGGAGCACAGGGGGTGGGAGTCCTGCAGTCCCTCAGGGGTTATGGGATGGGAGGAGGAGGAAGGTGGGGGTCCCGCGGCCTCCGCCCACCCCATCCCACCCCGCAGGCGGTGATGCTGCATCCCAGCAGGAGTTCACCTCGTGCCTGAAGGAGACGCTGAGCGGCCTGGCCCGGAACGCCACCGACCTGCAGGTGGGCACGGGGACGGGGGTCCCCAGCCCTGGTGTCACCAAGCCCTGGTCTCAATAATGTCACCCCGTCCCCAGGGGGCCTGGGGACATGAATAGAGAGCTGTCCCCAGCCCCAGTTCCTGATGTCACCAATGTCACCATGTCCCTGCAGGACCCAGGGAATGGGTGGAGGGGTGTCACCGACCCCTGCCGTCACCAGTGTCACCGTGTCCCTGCATGGCTCGGTGACGTGGAATGAAGGATGTCCCCAGCCCTGGTCCCTGGTGTCACTGACGTCACCAACCCTCGATGTCACTGATGTCACCACGTCCCCACAGGGCCTGGGGACATGGGCAGAGGACTGTCCCCAGCACTGACGTCACCGATATCACCAACCCTCGGTGTCATTGATGTCACCAAGTCCCCACAGGGCCTGGGGACACAGAGGGCTTTCCCCTGATCCCTGGTGTCACCGATGTCCCCACGTCCTTGCAATGCTCAGGGACACCGGCAGGGGTGTCCCCCCAACGTCCCCACGGTCCCCGCTGTCACCCGCAGGGCTCGGCGGCATCAGAGGAGGAACTGGCGAAGGCCATGGAGGGGCTGGGGCTGGAGGAGGGCGGCGGGGAGGGCGGCGTGCTGCCCGTGGTGCAGAGCGTGCTGCAGCACCTGCTGAGCCGTGACGTGCTCTACCCGTCGCTCAAGGAGATCACCGACAAGGTGAGGGATGGCGGGACAGCAGGGACTGCAGGGACTGCAGGGACAGCCGCTCCTTGTCACTGTCACAGCACCCTGAGTGGCTGCAGCGGCACCGGGCAGTGCTGGGGCGCATTGTGGGGTGCTGCTGGTGGGAGCTGGAGGGTGAGGGTCGTGGGGATGGGGACAGATGGGAGGCTGGGGACAGCAGGGACACCTACTTGTTGTCACTGTCACAGTACCTCAAGCAGTGCTGCTGTGGCACTGGGTGATGCTGTTGGAGGAGCAGTACTGGGTGCAGCACAGCATTATGGGGCACATCTGGTGGGGGAGAGACACGGGGACAGGCAGGAGGGCTGGGGACAGCGGGGCCACCATACTCACTGTCGCTGTCACAGTACCCCGAGTGGCTGCAGCGGCACCGGGCGGCGCTGCCGGAGGAGCAGTACGAGCGGTACCGGGCGCAGCACGGAGTCATGGGCCGCATCTGCCAGCAGCTGGAGGCCGAGCGGCCCGAGGACAGCGACGGGGCCAGGCGGGCGCGCTTCGAGGCTGTGCTGGAGCTGATGCAGCAGGTGGGGACCTGGGGATACGGGGGGGGCAGGGGGGGGATGGGGTACGAGGGGTGGCAGCGGGTGCTGACGGAGCGCTGCTCTCCTCCAGCTGCAGGAGCTGGGGCACCCGCCCAAGGAGCTGGCTGGCGAGGCGGTGAGTGTCCCACAGCGTCCCCAGCTGTCCCCTGAGGTCCTTTCTACATCGTCCTCAGCTGTCCCCAGCTCCCAATCATCCCCAGTTGTCCCCAACCATCCCTACTTGTCCCCAGCAGTCCCTACTTGTCCCCAGGTGTCCCCAGCTCTCAGCCATCCCAGCTGCCCCCCAGTTGTCCCCAACCACCCCCAGTTGTCCCCGACCCATCCCCATGAGTTCCTGATTGTCCTTCAACCAACCATCCCCAGTTGTCCCCGACTGTCCCCAGCAGTTCCCTACTGTCTCCAGTTGTCCCCCACAGTCCCTGAGTGTCCCCAGCTGTCCCCAGTTGTCCCCCACATGTCCCTAATTGTCCCCAGTTTGTATTCAGTTGTCCTCAGCCGCCCGTCATTGCCCTCCTCCATCCCCAGATGTCCTCAATAATTGTCCCCAGTTGTTCCCAACCACCCCCATTTGTCCCCAACTGTCCCTAATTGTCTCCATCTCCATCCAACCCCAGTTGTCCCCAGCTGTCCCCTCGCTTTCCCTGCAGGTCTGGGCACCCTATGGGGACGGTGCCCTTTGGGGATGTCCCACCCCGGGGTCCCCGTGCTGAGCTGTCCCCATTCCCTTCCATCCCTGCTGTCACCTGCAGCCTCCTGGCTTCAACCTGGACCTGGAGGGGCTGACTCTGCCCGAGGCCACCGGCGAGCAGTGCCGCGTGATGTGACAGCGATGTCCCCTCCCCGATGCTGAGCGTCGAGGCCGGCCTCCAGCTTGTTAATTAGGGTCATTAACGCCCGACGACGACGATGAGGACGAAGGACGGGCGCGTGGCCGCGTGGGACGCGGAGCGGTGCTGGGTGGTGCTGGGTGCGGTGTCCCCGATGTCCCCGATGTCCCGTGGGGATGGGACGTCACTCTGAGGGCAGGAGGAATCGGGTGCCGGGCTGGGGGGCGCTCCTGTCCCCAACCCCACAGCGCTGTCCCCATGAATGGGGACACCCGCGGGCGGTGGGCGGCCGCCACGGCCCCAATAAAGGTGATGGCAACCGCGGCACTGCTGCGTGGCGGAGCTGATGGGACCCTGCAGTAACATGGGGTGACCCCACAATAACATAAAGGGGGACATGACATGGGGGAGGGTCATGGGGTGACCCTACAGTAACACAGCGTGACTGCACAATAACATAAGGGGGGACATGACCCTACAATAACACAATGAAGGCCATGGGGTGACCCTTCAATGACACAGGTGGGGAATGTGACCCTATAGTAACATGGGTGGGGACACTACAATAACATGGGATGGTGTTACGATAATGAGGGAGGCTATGGGGTGACCCTACAATAACATAAGAAGACCTATGGGGCAGCCCTATGATAACAGGTGGTGGACGTGACCCTACAATAACACAGCAGGGGAATGGGGCCCTACAATGACGTGGGGTGATCCTACAGTTGCATAAGGGGGGACATGGGTTGTCCCAACAATAACACCAGTGGGAGGTGTGACCCTACAATAACATAAGGAGGACCATGGGGTGACCCTACAATAACACAGGTGGGGGATATGACCCTGCAATAACACGAGAGCCAGGGGGTGATCCTACAATAACACAGGTGGGGGATGTGACCCTACAATAACACAAGGAGGGCCATGGGGAGACCCTACAATAACATAATGAGGGACAAGGGGCGTCACTACAATAACATGGTGGGACATGAGGTGGCCCTACAATAACACAGCAGGGGAATGTGACACTACAGTAACATGGGGTGACCCTACAATAACATTTGGGCCATGGGGTAGCCCTACAGCAACACAGGAGGGACATACGTAGGATGACTCTACAACAACAGTGGGGCACACCCCACAATAACGAGGGGGCATATGGGGTGGCCCCATAAAAACACTGTGGGCACCGTACAATAACACCAGGTGGGCATGGGGTGACCCTACAATAACGTGTTGGGGGGCGGGGGGGAGGGGGTTGGAAGTCAGGGGATCACGTGAGAGCACCGCCACGCGCGGGGCGACCTTCGACCCGACCAAACCACAGCGGGAGGGGGCGCGGCCTCCGTTGCCATGGCGACGGCGGGGCGGGGAGCGGGGTGGTACCGCGGTGTCGCACAGCGGCCGGTGCCGTGAAGTGCGCCGCGGTGCCGTAGAAGGAGATGCGCTGCCGTAAAGCGCTCCGCGCTGCCGTAAAGGACGCCGCGGTGCCGTAAAGCATCTGGAGGCGGCGCACTGAGATGGCGACGATTGGGCTCGGGGCCGGCGGAGGGGGAGCAGTTGGGGAGCGAGGGGCTTGCGCCTGAGCGTTGGCCGGGAACGGCAGCAAAAGGGTCGGTGCGGGGCCGCCGAGCGGGGAGGGGTCTTTCTTTCCCCTCTTATCCCTCCCGGTAGCGGTTGGGCCCAGGTTTGCGGCCTGCTCCCCCTTCCCCCCCCCGCCTGAGGCCTAATGGGCCCCGAGGCCCCTGCGGGCCCCTGTTGGGGGGCCCGGTTGCGCTGTGCGGTAACCGCGTCTTGGGGAGGGGACCGTCTGACCCCGGGGGGGCCTCTGGTGTCCCTCGGGGGTCCCTCGGGGGTCACTGCCACTTTAGGGGGGTACAGAAGGGGTCCCTGCGCCCCGCATGTGGCCGTTACCCCTATGAAGGGGATCCCTGCTTTTCCCAGGGGGGTTCCTATTGTTTCTGGGGGGATCCCTGGTGTCCCTAAGAGGATATTGCTCTTTTTTTGGGGGGTGAGATGGGATCTCTGCTCCCCCTACGGGGCCGTTGCCCCTTTGAGGGGGGAATCCGTGCTCTTTCCTGGGGGTTTCCTCCTTCTTTGGGAGGGGAGGGGGGGGGTACGTGGTGCCCCTCGAGTGTCACTGTTCTTCTAGGGTGGGTGCAGAAGGGGTCTCTGCCGCACCCCATGGGGCTGTTTCCCTCTTTGGGGGGAGTCCCTGCTCTTCCCAGGGGTTCGCTGTGCCTTGAGAGGGGCACAGAGGAGGCCTCCCTGCTGCCTGCCTTCCCCTCCCCCCCGAGTACACAGTTCTTTTGGGAGGGGTCCCTGCTACCCCCTTGGGAATGTTGTCCCTTTGGGGCTGGAGTTCTTGCTCATCCCGTGGTTCCTGGTGTCCCTCGGGGGTTGCTGTACCTTTGGTGGGGGGGCACAAAATGGGGGTTCTTGCTTCTCCCCATAGGTACATGATGCCTCTGGGGTGTTCTTTGCAGGGACTCCCTGCTACCCCACCCAGGGTGCCCTGCACCTTCTGGGGAAGCGTTTGGGAGGGGGTGGGGGGCACCTTGCTCTTCCCAAGGGGTCACCCCCTCCATAGGAAGTGTCCTGCTTTCCCTGGGGAGGGGGTCAGAGTGCTTTTGGTGGGGACAGAAAGGAATCCCTGCTCCCCTCAGGTCCCTCCATGCCCCCCCTGTGGGGCATAGTGCCTTTTGGGAGTTCTAGGGGGAAGAGGGGAGTCCCTGCTACCCATAGAGCACCAGTGCTCGTTCTGGGGGAAGCTGGGGGCATCTTTGCTGCTCCGTGGGGATCCTCCAACCCTTTTTGAGGGCTCCTGGGGTCAGGGGGTCTGGAGGAGGGGGGAGGGGGGTCCTTTCTCCTTTATGGGGGACATTACAGGAGTCCTTGTGCCCCCAAGACCCCCTGTGTGGGGCTGTTGTCTCTGTTGCACCCAGAGCCTGTTTCTCTAAACTCAAAGTCCTCAGCCCTCGGGGGCAGACAGTGGGGGTCCCTTCCAGCCCCAGAATGCCATCACCTCATGGAGGGGCTACTGGGGCTCCCCCCTACCCCTGTGTCCAACCCTTATCAGCTGTGTGGCTTTGTCACCCCCTCCTTTCCAGGACTGTCACTGTTGTTCCCGCGGTGCTGGGACGGCTGTCCCCGGTTCCCGACCCCGCCGGGCCTTCACCCTTCCTCTGCCAGCAGAGCTCCGCCGCTGCTCGCAGGTGAGTCGGGCACTGGGCAGCGCCTCCCAGTAAAGGCTCTAAACTGGGAGATGGGAGCTTACTGGAGGGGCTGCTTGCGACGGGCAAGTTGTGCTCCTTGGGTCTGTCTGTCTGTCTGTCCTTCCTCCCCCTGCACTGCTTTTTGGGGCCATGTCAGTGCTGATCTCTGCTGTGATGCCGGATTCTTGGTGTCAGCTCGTGGCAGGGAGCTCCCAGCTCCTCATATGTGGAGGTTTCCCTGTTCTTGGGGTTGGGCCCACCTCTCCCAGCCCCAGTTCCTCTCTGTGGGGAGCCACGAGCTCCCCGGTGAACTGGAGCCCCCGTCCTCGTGGTCTCTGGATGGGAAAAGGGAGATGCAGGGTGCTGAGGGGCTCATTAACTGCAGTTAACTAGGAGCACAGTCGCCCTGTTCTGTATTTGCCTCGCTCAGCCTCCCCCCCCCCCCCCAGCAAATACCAGGGCACTAACTATGGGATATTGCTCTGGGACTGCAACTGGGGAGGCACAAGGGGGTCTGTGGGGCAGTAGGACCCTGGGTCTGGGGTAGTGCTGTGGGACAGCATCTAGGGGGGCACAAGGGGGTCTGTGGGGTGACAGGGCCCTGGGTCTGGGGCGTTTCTGGGGGGCACAAGGGGGTCTGTGGGGTGACAGGGCCCTGGGTCTGGGGTATTGCTGGGGGGCACAAGGGGGTCTGTGGGGTGACAGGGCCCTGGGTCTGAGGGTATTGCTGTGGGACAGCCCCATGGACGGGCGCTGCGTCCCCATAGAGGTGCTGGGGGTCAGCGTGCCCGTGGGCTCACGATACTCCGATGCGGGGGGAGAGATGGGAATTGTGGATCTCCCTTTAACTGCGAGTGGGAAGCTGCTTAATCAGCGTCATCAGCAGGGACTGGGAGCTTTGTAATTGTCCAAACCTCTGCAGATCTCTCAGCATGAGGGGGGATTTCCCAAGTGTTGGCTAACTGGAGGCTCCCCCCATCCTGCAGGAGGGATTTGGGGTGGGCGCTGTGGGTCGGCAGGGCTTTGTGTGGGGGCTGAGCTACCTGCTGGCCCCGGAGCTGCCCCACACTGCGGGCTGCCGCCGTCCGGCCCCGATGAGAGAACTTTCCTTAAATAGAAGAGGCTGAAAGGAACCCGGCACAACACGTGTGCGGGAGCACCGGCAGCGCCAAAGCCACGAGGCTGAAGCTCGGGGTGAGGGGTGGGTTGGAAATGGGGCCGAGGGGCTCTCGACTGGGGGGCTGTTTTCTCTTTTTGGCCTCGTTGTTCCTTCTTTGCGTACCCCACATGCAGCCGGGCTGCCCGGTGTGGCTGTGTGGTGTTTATAGAGCTGTGTAAATGTCACAGGGAGGAATAGTTCAGGAGGAGCGGCTGTGAGCTCCGGCTGCCGGCGCAGCGCAGCCCGCTCGGTGCTGCTGTGGCCCATTGCTGGTTTGTGCCGGCACCACGCGGTGCTGAGAGGCGCCGGAGCGGCTGGGCGGCTGCGTGTGAGCTCAGCCTGGGGGGAACGGACCCCGAGAGTCTGTTGTTGTCACTGGGGATGAGCTCAGGAGGCGGTGGCAGCTCGGAGCCGAGGCACCCGGGCGGCTGTGGCATGCGGAGGGATATTTATAGGGCCCTCGCAGGGGTGCTGTGAGCATGCGAGGCGTTCGGCGCTGATCCTGTCCAGATGCAGCGTCCGGGGCAGTGCAGAACCCGGATGTCGGTGCCTGGGAGGGGGGCCGGGCTGCGGGACGGGGTGCTGGTGTGGGGCTGCTGGTGGGCGCCCATCCCTCGGCCCGGATCAGAGCGGGTGCCCCATTTGGCGGCCTGGGGCGCGCTGTGGGGCCGAGTGACTTCCAGTGGGGCTGAGCAGCGTCCTGTTGATCACCCGAAGCAATGCTGCACGCCTGGGGAGGTGGAAGCGATACCTTCAGTGCTGTGGTTCTGGCCTAGCCGTCCTGGCAGCCCTGCGCCTCTGGCAGGTAACAGCCTCAGCTCCGCACTGCATGCAGCACGCCGAGCCGTTCCCACCGAGCTCATGGCTGCATGCTGCGTTCCTTTCCATCCCCGTTACCACCGTGAGCCTCAGCCCCGGCTCTTTGGGAGCTGCCCGGGGGTTTCTTTCCGCCTCCCCAAGGCGCTGGTTGGGGTCGGGGCTCCTTCCAGCCCTGCAGAGCACAGCGATGTCCACACGTGCTGAGGAGCTGCTGGCGTTGCGTCTCACGGCGAGCAGAGCCGTGGGGATGCGCTCCTGCACCGAGCCCTGGGCGATAACTTGCACAGCCCCGCGTGCAGAAGATGGCAGAGCTGTGGCTGCGCTCCCCCCGCAGCGTCCCTGCTCACCACCAGGAGCTCAGCTCAGCGCTCCGCTCGCTTTCCTTCCAAGTGAGGCTCCGTGCCCCGCTGCGGGTGGGTGAGACGTGAAGTCGGGCTCATTGCTCTGTGCCGGATTCCTTTCCTCTGGAGAGAGAGTTTCTTGCTGCTCACCTTTGTGAGTGACGGATCGGGGCGGGTGATCTGGCAGAGCAAGGCCCCTCCCGGGGAGTGAAGGGCAAACGCTCCCTCTGCGGGCACTGAGGCTCTCCCAGCCCCGCTGGTCCGTGGCTCCGGGATCCCCGATCCGGGGCTCTTTGTGCTGGAAGAGGCGGCGCCTGCGGCCGGAAGGCTGAGCTGTGGGTTGGGGTTCCCGGGGGGACGGCCGTGACCCGGTGCCAGCAGATGTGCTCAGGGTGAGCCAGGCCCCCCCAGGACCCTCGCGATGAGCGTGGTTGGCTCGGAGCATTTGGCCTTCGGCTGTGCTGCTGCCCGGGGCTGGTGTTAATTCCTGGTTAATCTGTTTGCTGTAATCAGAGTTAATGATGGCCCGGCTTTGGCTTTGCTCTCTGTGTAAATGGGGAACTGATGGAGCTTGGAAGTGCTCAGCCTAAAAGCAGAAGGGGAGCACTGAGTGAGCAAAACATCCCCGAGATGTTTTTGTTTCTCCTGCACTGCTGTGTCTCCCCACTGTGTCTCCCCGGGTCTGGGCCAGGCTTTGGCTTTGGGCTGCCCTCAGTGTGGGGTCGGGATGTGCTGTGCCCGTCCGTGGGGGAGCATCACTTTCTGACGTGGTGTCTGCTGCATTCTGTGCAGAAATGGGTGCTTTTTGCAGGCGGGTGGACCTGGTGTCCCCTTGGTGGGGCTGGGGGGGAGGGCGCTGTGCTGTGCGTGGGAAGGGGCTTCAGAACCTTCAGAATTCCCCCTGGAGCAGCCTGTGGGCTGCAGGCGCTGAGATGGAGGGGGAGGCCCGGCGCTCCTCATGCTCCAGGTGTCGGGGGAGGCAGGACGGGGCACCGGGCGGTCCTGGGGGCTGCACAGGGTCAGAGCCCATCGCCGGAGCAGAGCTGGTGGGCTTCATGGGGGATGTGGGGTGGTGGAGCTTTGGGGCGTGCTGGGTGCACTCACTGTGTTCCTTTGTGTTTCAGGACAGCGCCGTCCCCGCGGCGGGGCCGCTCCAGCTCCTGCTCTCTCCCTCTCTTGCCTTCAGGGGAAGCACACAGCGGGAAAGGAGATGTCGGATAAAGGGAGCAGCATGGATGGAAAGACGGACATCGCCAACGGTGAGGGCGGGCAGCAGGGGGAGCTCGGCCTGGGTGAGCACCTCGGGGGGCACCGGGGGGAGATGGAGCTGGGGGAGATGGAAAGAGGGACCGAGCCTGGGTGGGGTGCAGCGCCGCGGGCTGGCGCTGGGTGCAGAGCGGAGGCTGGAGGGGTCGGGACTCGCTCCCACCGCCTCAGCTCCTTGCCATGGGGACACGTGCTGTGCTCCTCTGCCATCGTGCAGGGGATGGATGGGGTGGAAGGAGCAGGTGGGCCGGGAGGTCTCGGGGCACCGTGTCTCCTGCTGGGAGCTCACAGCGCTGCGTGCGCGGTGCAGGCAGCCTGTCCAGCAGCCCAGAGGAGATGTCAGCCGAGGAGGGCAGAGAAATTTCCTCCGGCATCGAGGTGGAGGCATCTGACCTCAGCCTGAGCCTCACGGGAGACGACGTGGGGCCCAACCGCACCAGCACGGAGAGCCGCGACACCGACAGCGAGAGCTCGGGGGAGGAGAAGGACTCTGACAGCATGGACGACACGGGCCACTACTCCATCAACGAGGAGACGCGCACCCTCGACTGCTCGCACTCGGAGGAGGAGGAGGAGGAGGACGAAGAGGAGGAGCAGCGGTCGCACCGCCGCGCTCAGCGCAAACGTGCCAACCACGACCGAGACTCCTCGGACGACGAGCAGGCGCTGGAGGACTGGGTGTCCTCGGAGACCACGGCGCTGCCGCAGCCCCGCTGGCAGGCCATCCGCGCCCTGCGGTGCCGGGAGCTGGGCTGCAGCCCCCGCTTCGTCTACGAGGCCTGCGGGGCCCGGCTCTTCGTGCAGCGCTTCCGCCTGCAGCACGGCCTGGAGGGCCACACGGGCTGCGTCAACACGCTGCACTTCAACCAGCGCGGCACGTGGCTGGCCAGCGGCAGCGACGACCTCAAAGTGGTGGTGTGGGACTGGGTGCGGAGGCGGCCGGTGCTGGAGTTCGAGAGCGGCCACAAGAGCAACGTCTTCCAGGTGAGGAGCACGGAGTGCTGGGCCGGGTCGGGGCTTCTGCTCTGCGCTCTGTGGGTACGGCGTCCCACCCGGCGGGGTAAGGGATGTGATTTCCCTGCCTGGTGCTGCGCGGAGCGGGAGGAGGGGGTTTTCTCAAAGCTGGGGGATGCAGTGGCTGTGCCAACCACCAAAACTCGAGAGGCCCCAAACTGGGGCAGGGGGGTGCACGTCCTGCTTTGCTGCTCTGCCCGGGGCCCCCCCGGTGCTGCTGCTGCTGCTCGGAGCCCGCTCTGGGAGGAGCAGCATTCCGATGGTGCTGTGCTGTGCTGTGCTGTGCTGTGCCACGGCTCTGCCGCCGCCAGAGGGGGCCCGGACGGCCGGCCTCGTCAAGGGATGCCAGGACTGTGATCCTTCCCATGTCTACTCTGGGTTCTCCAAAAAGAGCTGGGGTGGTGTCTCAGCCCTCCAGCAGTATCTGTGCCCCTGGGGATGAGACGGAGGATCGGATCCTCTTTCCTTCTCGGACGCAGCCATGAGCCCTCGCCCTCTGCTTGCTCTCTTCCAGGCCAAGTTCCTCCCCAACAGCGGTGACTCCACGCTGGCCATGTGTGCTCGGGACGGGCAGGTGCGGGTGGCCGAGCTCTCAGCCACGCAGTGCTGCAGGAGCACCAAGCGCGTGGCACAGCACAAAGGAGCTTCACACAAGGTGAGCCCTCATAGCTGCCCTTCAGTGCCTCATAACTGCCCCTACCTCCAAGGGCTGAGGGCACAGGAGGGCTGAGGAGGGCCTCGTTGCGCTGCCCGGCGGAGCAGCACGCAGCAGTGGGACGTCGAGGGCATGGGGATGTGGGTGGGTTATGGGGAGAAAGGGATCTTAGTGCATTATTGGGTGAAAAGGGAACCAATGCCCGAGTATTTATCTTCCAGCTGGCCCTAGAACCGGATTCTCCATGCACTTTCCTATCAGCAGGTGAAGATGCTGTAGTCTTCACCATTGATCTGCGACAAGACCGGCCTGCCTCGTGAGTATCCCCCTCCTGGACTGGGTGCAGGTGGGGGTCTGTGGGGTACGGGCTGTGGGGTGAGGGTCTCTGCCCCGTAACCATCGTGTCGGTACGTTGGGCCACTGGTTTCCTGCTGGACATGCAGTATTTTGGGGCTGTGACAGCGTTGTGTTCCCTAAGGGGCATTGGGAGGGGATCAGAGAGATTCTGCTGCTCAGGAGGAGCAGCACTGGGACCCGGGTGGGTTTGGTATCAGTGTGGTTACAATCCTCATTAATTAGTCTGCAATTAAACCTTGTCCTCACTAGTGCGGAGTGCGGTTAGGAGCAGCAGTGATGCTGCTGTGTGTCCCCATCAGCCCCTCTGTGCTGGCAGCAGTGCGGGGCTCGCCGTGTCCCCACTCGCTCATCACGTGAGCCCTATCCCAATTAATCAAAAACCAGTAACGGAGGAGCAGAGAGTTGGGTCATTCCTGACAGCCCTCCAAATCAGAGCGGTGGTGGCTGTTCCAGCGGCTGTCTGGGTCTGGAATCGGGGCGCTTCTCCAGCACAGCACAATGTTATTCCAGAAATGATCTGCTTAGAGCACAGAGCTTCACAGCTCAGCCCCTGGAGCTCCGCTTTTATTTCTGTGCATGAGGGCTTTTGTCTGCAGCCCCGAACGCATCTGTTTCATAACCAGGACAAGAGCAGCTTTGCAGCTCGCTGTTCCCTCCCCAGGATGCTGCCTGGGTTTGTGTGCAGAAATATTTCCCCCAGCTCCTGGGGGGGGAGGGGAGGGAGGCCGTGTGGCGGATTCCGCTCAATCTGGGCCTCGTTACAGCGAGACGGGTGGGGAGAAACGACAGCAGAGGGTTTTGGCTTTGGAGTTAATCTGATTCTGCTCTCGCTGCTGCCGGCCCGGCTCTGCTGGGCTGTGAAACCCTTCGGACGTTCTCGGAGGCCGACGCCAGGGGATGATTTCACTGCGCTGTTTGACTCACAGGCAGAGCTCGGGTTGGAAGCTGCGGTGGCTGGGAGGTTTTGTGAGCGTGTGTTTTTTGTCTGAGTGTGAGTAAGAGCTCGCGCCGTCCTGCGATTCCCATCTGGGCCCTGCTTGGAATCCGAGGTGCATTTTTTGTTGGTGGTTGTTGCTGTTATTCGCTGTCTCTTAAAGGAAACTGGTGGTGACGAAGGAAAAGGAGAAGAAGGTGGGGCTGTACACCATCTTCGTGAACCCAGCCAACACCTACCAGTTTGCTGTGGGAGGCAGAGATCAGTTTGTGAGGTGAGTGGGTGCCCCCCCGGCAGCACCGCGCTCCTTAATGCCTGCAAAGCCCGCTCTCCCATAAGCAGCACGAAGACGGGCGGGATTAATGGAGAGGGATTTGGATCCGTGGAGGCTTAGTGCTGGGATCAGCTGCCAAGCCCGGCTCTCCCTTCCCCCGGAGCCAGTGATTCTCTTAGCCTTAACGAGCTTCTGAGCCGTCTTCTCTCAGTCCTCAGCTGCCGGGCCAGGCCTGGTGCGCTTTGGAGCTGAGATTGAGCTCGGGGAAGGTCTTTGTTTCAGTGGGACTGGGCTCCCTAATCCCAGCCCCCCTCCCTTCCCCTGCCGCAGCAGTTAAAATCTCCCTGCACACTGGAATGGGCAGCACTGGGACGGCCCCACAGCGCTGACAGCTCCGTCCCTGCAGCACTGTGGGATCGCCCAGCTGAGCCCCTCCCCAAGGCCGCCTCTCCCACAGTGTGTGCCATCCTCTGCCCATCGGCAGCCGCTCAGATCCGAGCTGCTCCCCCCTCGTGCCATCGTCCCCCCGGTGCGCTGCCCTTGGAGGCACTCAGGGCTCCGTTTTCAGGCGCAGTCCTTCTCTCTGCTTTGGGCAGAGGTTGTGTCTCCACGTGAGCAGCTCCTCCACAGCACCTGCAGTTAGCAGAGTTGCTCATCCCCCCCCCCATCCCTCCTCACCATCCCTCGCCAAGCATCCGCTCGCTGCCTTTTCCTTTATTGGGAGGAGGGATGCTGAGCCCTGGATGTGCAGAGTGCTGCTGGCAGCAGATTTCCAGCTGCACAGAGGTGCTGCTCAGAGCCCCGAGGACACGGCTGGGCTCACTGCTCTGTGCCGGCAGCATCGCTCACACAGCCTTCCCACGTGGGCTCAGCAGGCTGCGAGCAGCACAGCGCCTTCAGGAGAGCCCTCAATGAGCAGCCCCCCCCCCTTCCTCCCTGTGCTCCATCTGCTGCCTTTTTCAGCTGCCGTCCCTGTGCCCCATCCCGACCCCATCCCTCCTGCAGGAGCCGGGGAGGAGCAGTGAGGTTAACCGCTCCCATGGGGTGCAGGATGGGGCGCTGACGGCCGCGTCCCCCGAGCGCGGGTTGCGGCCTGCATGCTCACAGCCGTTGACATTGCCATGCCCTGCCGAGCAGCGCCTGCCACGTAATGAGAGGTGACACTGAGCTGCTTGGGCTGCAGTTTCTGCTGCTCCCATCCCTCGTGGCTCTGCAGAGCATCAGTGAGGGCTGTGGCGTCTGACGTGACATGGCCTGGTTGGGGCTGAGCCGCCCCGTTTGGCCCTCACGGCCCTCAGAGCCCCACAGAGCAGCGCCTGTGTTTGGGGTGAGTGCCACGCTTCCTTCCTCCCCCCAGGATCTACGACCAGCGGAAGATCGACGAGAATGAGAACAACGGCGTGCTGAAGAAGTTCTGCCCCCACCACCTGGTGAGCTCCCGCTGCCTGAGCCCTCACGCGCCTCCTGCCTGGGAAGCACCGGGAGCAGCTGAACCAGCAGCCCAGAGCTCTCTTTTTTTCCCAATTTGACCCAAATTTTCCCCTGTCCGTGCTTGGCTTGGGAAGGCTCAGTGCTCTCGTGCTCTGCCTTCAACACCAGCGAGCGCATGACTGGCGTCGGTGTGCCGGGTCCTGGCAGGGGAGGAGCAGGCTGAGCTCTGTGCTTTCCCTTTAGGTAAACAGCGAGTCCAAAGCGAACATCACCTGCCTGGTGTACAGCCACGACGGCTCTGGTGAGTCCCAGCCCCCCCCAAAGCGCTCGGGTGAAGCTGGGGGGGCCATCCCAGCGCTCACCTCTCTGCCCTGCCCCCACAGAGCTGCTGGCCAGTTACAACGATGAGGACATCTATCTCTTCAACTCCTCACACAGCGACGGC
>JACDJE010001060.1:10635-40744 GCA_016647715.1 Pavo muticus
AATAAGTTCTCCAGGTGTAGAAATCTCAGCAGGGGCTGTGTGGATCAGATTTTTAACAGCCTCACGAGACTTTTGTTTAAGGCAATTCACAATTACAGGGCCATGAACAGCTTTAGGTAAATCAGACCCCTCAACAGCTTTAATTAGCCTATCAGCAAAATCTTGAAATGATTCAGTTGGACCTTGGATTATTTCTGTCCAGGGTGTAGATGGTTCTGCAGTGCGAGCAGTTCTTCTAAAAGCCTCCAAGGCTGCATCAGTAATTGCTATCAATTCTGCTGGACGTAATATAGCTACCTGAGTGTATGGACTGAGCATGTCTGGAGCTGATCCTGTAAGCCTGAGTAAATTTGTGCCATGCATTGGGTGAGCTGGATCGTTCTTTGCGGCTATTACTATTCGCTTAAGAATAGTTAGCCACTCCTTTTTCCAGAGAGAATATTGTACGGATTTAAGAGCCATGTGCATAAGGTTCTCAATATCAAAGGGGATCATAGGCCCTGCTTTGATTAGGGCTTTAAATGCATATAAAGTTATAGGTGATTTTAACCCCCTTTTTTCTATCGCCTCTAATAATCGAATGACTCTTTTTGGATTTAACGGAACCCAAACCCGTCCAGTCTGTCCTGCCACTACGGGGAATGCAGTAATCAAACCTTTTTCTTCCACCTCTTCTCTAATCTTTTGCCAGTCTGTGGCAAGCTTATTCTCTATCTGAAGGCATGGATGAGGTTTGAACCCGCGATCTTCGGTTTGTTGGTCACGCCTACTACCCGCCCCATCAATGACATCACACCGCCAACCCTCCACCCCCTGATGGAGGGCGGGTGTACCGCCCTTTACTTGCATCACTCCCGACTCCGCCTCAGTCTCTGCCTTCGTCTCCGCCTTCATCTCCGCCTCCGTAGGTGTAGCAAACTTTCGCAGAGACGGATACTTTCGAAAACGAGACAATTCAAGGTCGGAAGATAAGTTTGTAGTGTCTAACGGCGGGGCCGATGGGGTGACCGACGGGGGGGCCGACGGGGGAGCTGATAGTTGCTGGTCCGTTGTTGTTTGAGCGGGAGCGGTCAGCTCAGCCGGCGCCATCTTTGTCTTAGGGGATCTGAAAGAAAAACTTTTCCCCGGCGAGCAGCTTTCTCGCCGAACCGGTAAAGTTCCACCCCCCGGATCCCCAGTCCCATTCGCGCAGCTGTGTAAATCCTCTCCTGGAGCTACCGAGTCAAGACCGAGAAGCTGCCGAGCTTCTAACAGCAGTTTCCCTTCTTCCCTTGCTGCTTTTAACGCACCGAGAATTAAACCCCACGTTTTCAACTCTGAGCCGTTTTTCTGAGTGGTCATTACGTTCTGTGCAAGCATATAAGTTAATTCGTCCCATTTTTTGTAATCAAGAATTTCATAAGGAGATTTGAGCTCTGCCTCTCGTACAAACCGAGAAACAACAGCTTGAATATTCTCTTTACAAGGCGCGAAATTATCAAAGTAACTTTTACAAAGCTGAGCAATTACCTTAATTAGCATTTCTATAGTAAAGAAGCTGTTGCCTAGGAGAAATTGCACCGAATCACCGGTCCTCTACGAAAACACTTTGAAATTTCAGCGTATCGTAGGATTAATAGATCAATACCTGATCTCTTCTATAACTTCCCAGCAGCTATAGGATAAATTTTGTCAATTCCCGACCTTCTACAGCTAGTGGCTTAATAGCTGTAGGCTCACATCAATCCCCAGTCATCTGCAGATGAATTTGCAGCCTTACAAACTTCGAAATCTGCAGGATAAGCAAGCGCCAAATTCCTGGCCATCTACAACATTAACCCCTTATGTTGCAGGATAAATTTTTCCAATTACCTGGTCGTCTGCCGATCAACGACAGGATAAAAGTGCAATTCTAAATAAGCAAAGCGTTCAGTATAACAAATAAGCAAAGCATTCAGTATAGCAAATAATATAACAAATAGCAATATAACAAAATATATAACAAAATATAAATTCTCAAAAAGAGCATATACAGCCTTTTGCTTCAGAGAGGTGCACCAATATGTTGACGTTATAGATCTGTTCTGGCTGTATTAACCCTTTGTGAGAATAAACAATTACCTGATCAGGGCCAAGAACTGCATAAGACACCAATACGATGTGCAGAAAATGGCAAAATGGCGTTTAATCACACGTGGCATTTGTTTATATACCTTTTGCTCTACTTCGTCTACACCCCTAAAGGTGTATTGTCCAATTACTGAGCTCGGGGGGGCACTGTCCCGTGACATTCCGAAGGCCTCGCTGTCGCCTAATACAACAGAGAATTGAACAATTCAGGAAAAAGACACTTGACTTGAAAATTATTGACGAATCTGTCTATCATCAATTTCAACGTTGAGACATTCTTTTTCTACAGTTTTGAATGAAGATTGAGAGACTGTATCAATGAAGAAGGATTAGGGGTTGACTAGGACTTTTTTTTATATGTAACTAGTTAGAATGCTAAACTATTTTTTTTTCTTTTTTACTTGTTCAGTTTTTAATTTCTGTACAGATGTTTTTCAATTTAATAATGTGTTGTTTTGTTTTAAATAGAAATAAAATACAGCAAGAAAAGTTGAACAATTCCTTCCCCAAAAAATCAATGATTAAACTTGTTGGAATAACATTAAAATGATTTTGTAATGAAAAATATTTTCAAAAATGAATTTCCGACATTAAAAATATGTAACTTCTACAAAAAAAACAAAAAACAAACAAACAAAAATTAATTTTTTTAGCGAGTATTAAGTTTTCCGGAAGGAGTAGAGGAGTGGCAGTATGAATTCACTTAAAATGTTTTGTGTTTCATTCAGCAAAGTAAGTATCAGATTAAGTCTTTTACTGCGTCACTGTCTTCTGGGCATAGTAGTCAGCCTTCCATTTTCTCCCATGGCCTCGACTCCATGGAGATTTCATTGTGAATGAGTATTATATAAAAAGTAGTCCAGTTAGTAGTCTGACCTGAAGAAGATCTGGGGATGTGGATCTGAAGATATTTCTTTGCAAAGTGATGTTCTTCTGTAGAAATAAGTAAATATATATTTTTTTCAACTGGGATGATTTGATGACTTTCTTGAAGTAAAATAAAACATTTCAACCTGACAAATGACATTTCAGTTAAGATGTTTTGATTTGTACTGTCAATAATATTTTGTTTTGTCATTTTTAAAATTTTATTCTTACAAATTTTCATTCTGTCATTTTTACTTTTTGATACTTTCATTTGTTCTCTCCACTCTTAGATAGAAATAAATAGGTTGTGAAGTATCATTCCACCAAACACTTTCAATCAATTTTCAAATTCTTTTTCCATTATCAACACTAAAGCTTTGTCTACCAGTTCTACAATAAATAGCATCTTCAAAGTACAACAGAAAAGTTGCTCTTATCATCAATTATTTCCATTAGCAAATCTCTCTAGAAACGTACATTCTTCAAGATCCATTTTTTTTCTTTATCTGTTGCTTTTCAATGCTTTTCAACAAATGGATAGTTGTGTATTCCCAAATCTTGCTTTTTCAAGCTTCTCTTTGCTGCAATTGTTAAAACAGTAGTTAAAAATATATTTAGAACTACTCAAGAGGCAACAGTAGAAAAAAAAAGATATTATCACAAAGCCATATCAGAATGATACTATTATAAGGCCTATTTGCTGCCTGTATGGATTCAGCCAAGCACTGTTTATTTTTTCTTAATGCAATTTTTCTCTTCACTGAAATAACGAAAACATCATATTTATCAAGGAAATTTTTCTAGACTCACCAAAGAAATTTGTATTATTCTCATTTGTGGGAGCAACAATAATTAAAACAGAGTAAACAGCCTAGTTGTTTTAGGAAACAGTTTTTGAGATCCTGATTTTTAACAGTCTTACAGTATCATACATAAACATGTAATAACATAGTTAATATGTTAGTGCTTAAAATCCAGTATAAGTAGTCTTAAATACAATAAAAAATTTTTTCCCAAAAAAGGTGGCTGAGATTGAACCTGTATTCAGCTATGTCCTACCAGATCCAAGTAGTGAATTCTGCCTGCAAGTGCCTTCATTTTAAATATTCAACATACTGAGACACTACCAGAGTCTAAAAGCTTGAAAAAATTCTGTCTTCTGAACTGTAGCGATTGACTTGCATCTTGTGTATTACATATTAAGTGATGAGTGCCTTTTTCTCAGTCATAAAGCGAGGAGAACATGGCAAAATTATTTTTCATTTTCTTCAAAAGATAGCTTTTTCATAGTGCAATGGAATTGCCAGGTCACAGACTGAACCAATGGTTGAGCACCAGATGAGAAGATGTGGCTAATCCAGGGAGCTCAGGTGCAAGTAATGCATCTGAGTGAGCAGAAGAGGGTGGAGTTTGGATCCAACCCTCCTCACCCTCATTTAAGGGAGTAAAATCTCTCAGGATAAACACTGTAATCCTCTTGAGCTGTCACTGATTGTTGGAAGGGATGATTTCGTTTGTTCTTCTTGATTACCTGTCATTGCTCTGTAGTGCCTGTAGCCCATTTGAAGGCACTGTCATCGGATTCTTTTGCCATACGCATGTGCACAGTTATAGAACATATCCTCACACTTCCATCCACAAAGAGTACCATCAACAGAGAATGCCTTGTCACAGTAACAAATCCATTACAGTTTTCAAACTGCATAATGAAAAGCATGTGACTTGGGCAGGTGAAGAGTGGTGAATAATGGTAAAAAAGTAAAACGTTATATCTTTAGCATAAGATGGAAGATATCACTCAAGGAAGGAATTCTTATTAATTTTTTTTTTTTCATAACCTGTGAGCAAAAGTTGTAAGTAGTGTTCTCAGGTGCAAATGGTGTCATTTTAAGGTGGCATACTCTATTTATTTACTTACACTTCGAGTTATCTGAAGCAGTTAATAATAAATACAAAATACTTTTGTCTAAATGAATACAAAATCTCAGTCGACTTAGGAAATGCCACACAATTCCTTAGAAAATTAAGAGCGGTATTCTTTCTTCCCAAGTGTTTTCATGGCCAAGCCTATACTTCCCTGCTGCTTCACCAATAGTATGGTAAACAAGAAAAATTTGAGAAAAGTTATGTAGTTAGCAACCCTCTTCTTTATTCTAAATCAACATGAAATGAAATCCTCTCAAAAAAAAAAAAAAAAAAAAACTTTTCTGCTTTCCAAGTTTTTCAGAGGATGGAAATACAGTACTTGTAGAATTTTTCTATCTTAAAACCAGGATACAATCTGCTGAAGGTCATGTTGAGAATTAGGCAAAGGTTCTTCACCAAGAAGGTGTTCAGGCACTGGAAAAAGCTCTTCAGGGCACCAATCCTGCTAGAGTTCAAGAAGAGTTTGGACAATGCTTTCATACATAGGGCTTGATTTTTGGGTAGTCTTGTGAGGAGCCAGGAGTTGAACTCAGTGATCCTTGTGAGTCACCTCTATGATTTTATGATTTGAATTTACATCATGACAGAATGCATTACTAAGAGGCTCAGTCTTCAGTGAATGAGTCTTATAAAAAAAGACTTGTCTAAGACAGGGATTTCTTGCCAAAGAATGACTAAATTTGTACTGTCTTTACATTTTACTTGTGGCATAATTTGATATTTAGTGGAGTAGGAAAAATAATGTATACTACAACAACAATTAAAAAAAAACCAAGCACCACCAATAAAAAAGCAGAAAACCACAAGTCTTCATAAGAACTGGTTAGATCTGTTTAATTTTTAATTTGTGAAAAAAATAGTAATTCCTTTCATGGAATTCAATTTATCAAAACCAATGATCTATCTTTGCTTAAAAATCCCTCAATGATTAATACATAATAAATAAATACAGATGGAAATTCAAAATTGAGAGTGATTCAAAACATTCTTTACTCCTAAGTACCTTCATGTAAATATAGAAATATGAATTTCTTTTCTAATGAAGAAATTGGTAAAAATCTTTAAAGAGCTGGTTTTCCTGAAGATAATGCCATTTTTTTTTTTTTCTGCCTGTTCTTACTGGTGGCTTTGATAGACTCCATTATCTGTAATGAACCACATTTCAAGACCTAGTCTACCTTGTCCCTACAATAACTGTCTAACCACCAAGACCGTAGCTAACCTTCCAGACACTAGAATGCTGATGTTTATTTTTGCCCACAAGTTGTGTATGTTGAGGAAAGCTTGAACAGAGTCTCTTTTTATTAGTGTTTTGTAAGCAAAACATTCTTAAAAATTTGATAAATCTATATTTGATAGATCTATACTTGGGAATAGGCTTGTATTACCTATTGCTGAACTTTTAAGAATAGATCTAGCATTCTGATCTGCAGTGCTGTCAACAGTTTATGGGCTAGTTCAGCCCAGTCCTGTGACTAGAGGGGTGGGGGAGGGGGACCCATGGACCCATGCCTCGGGAAAGGGGAAAAGGGAAAAGAAGAGAAAAGAGTAGAGATACGGACCTAAAAACAAAGCAGCGGCAATGATCTGAGGAGAAACAAACTAATTAACTAAATAAGATGCAAGATAACACACTATAATACCATATAATACAATATAATTAGAATTGAAGCTAATAAATCAAATAAAATGAGAGAGACTGTCAGAAAACCTAAGGTCTTACTCTAATGCTGAGGTAGATGAACCATCCAGCCAGGCTAAGCAGAAGAGAAAAAAAGGGGATGTCTCGTGATATGAGAACAGTTTTAACTTTCCCTCTGAACGGAAAATGGAAACACAATGCAAAGCCCTCTGGGTTATGTAGTATGTAGTTCTTCTGTTCTGAGAACCAGGTACCCAGAACTGGAGCATTAACTCTTTAACTCTCATTGCACTACATGATGTTATGATGTGGAATACTGATCACCAAAAATCATAAAACCATGACAAGTGCTCAGCACTTTTTGTCAGAAGATGCTTTCTGTTATAAATGTGTATAAATAGAGTTTATCCATTTTTAGTTTAGTCAGCAAAGTGTTTAACCATTTTCACTACTCAACATGTGGAAGTGAAGAGGTATAACTATGTGGGTGTTTAATTTTTCAAAATATGTGAGTTAACCACGTTTTAAAATATACCTTATCACTAGTTATACAAAATAATAACTTCTTATAGAAAATTTAAAAGACTTGCATACATAATCATGTCAGAATCTATGGTACTACTACAAAATTGTGGTGATATATATTTCATAGGATTATTAATGTGATTCCTTTTTCCTCTTTTTCTCTGTTCTATTTCTTGCTGCTGGAACTCTGATGTTAGACCTTAGAAAATGTCAAGGACCATGCTCTGTTTCTTAAGTGATAATTAATTTTGTGTTTAAAGTTTAACATTTCTCCAAATAGTCTTAAGAATATTATTTACATCCATGTGGCTATTAGTAAGATTGCAGTGGCACCACAGAATTTTCAGTTCTTTTGCTGCATTCTCCTCCCTTAACATTTGAATATTTATACAAAACTAGTAGAGACTGTACTCATATATTCTGAAAATGAATTGAATTGAAATGTCTATTTGACATGCAAACTATTGGAAAAGAAAAGAAAAAAATCTTCTGGAGAGTGATCCTGCGTCCTTTTTTATGGTTTTGAGTGAAATTTCATTGCATAGTTTCTCTTTGTCAGCTTGTGACCTGAATATAGATCAGGAAATACATAAATTTGTTCATGAACAAGCATTTCTTTTTTAAACTATGCTATGTGAAAGGTCAGATAAAAGTTACAATATAATTTAAGAAGAATACATGTGGCACTGATCTAGCAGACTGCTGAGAGAGAAGCAAGGGAATTTTGTCGTGTCATGACAACTGAAGCAAGTGGGTTCTCAATCAAATATTAGAAGTTTATAATTTGGTTATATTTATATATATATTGAAGGCTATCAAAAAATATTCAAAAGAGGGTCAGAAAGAAATTGTACATAGTTTATCCTCTTTCTTTCTATTTATCTTGACTGTTCTACCAGGAATACAATTGTCATCCTATAACACAGAAATAAACAGAAAATGTGTTTTTTTCCACACTTATTTTCTTTTTGGTTTATCATCTATTTGAGCTGTTTGTTAAATTACTACATGTAGCTGGCTTTTTCTGAGAAATAGTTTTAGAATATTAAATCCAAACAATAATGTCAGAAAGCTCTAGATATTTACAGTTATAGATTTGCAGACATTAGTACAATCTGTAATTTGTAACGTGACTATATTCAGACTTTTTACAGATACAAGATGAAATTTTTTGAAGATATATGTTTTGATAGTTGAGTATACATATAAAATAAACATACATATTAATGTATGTACAAATGTACTAAAATACGTTGTACTAATAGCACAGTTTTCAGGCCTTCTGGGTAGCTACTTCTGATTAACTTTAGGATACTTTCTTGTGTTTGCACTTTCATAAAGTCAAGATGGTTTCTGCCATGTTTCTGTTATCTTTATTTTGAAATAAGTATTTAAAATTTGACCCAGCTGAGATCTATGGATGTTTTTATTGTTATTCTACATTTACTTACTTGTATTATGTGTGTGTAACATCTTCTTAGGTGGAATAGAAATTGATGAAAAAGAGAAAGCACATTTAAATGGAGAAGTACATAGTTAAAAAATGATGTGTACAAGTCCAAATAACAACTTTCCCAAAGTTCCTAGCATAAATTTGTAAATAAAATTTGCGTCAAACAAAGAAAAAAGAATAGTTATATTAAATTCTGTATCATGTGTGAAGGCCATTGTTCATCACTATTTTGTCCCTTAAAAAACAATTTCCTACTCACTGTTTTCCTCTTCCTTTCTTTACCTTTTGTTTTCCTCTCTGTCAGTCTCCAGAAGAAAAAAAGAACTATCCTCCACCACCTTAATAGAGCTGATCTACTGGTAGCTCTTATTAATATTTTCCTTGAGTTGTTTGTAAAATCGAATTGAGTTGTGATAGTTAGATATGATGAAGCAGCTTAAATTATTTTGAGACAATCACAATATGTGAGTTTAAAGATGCTATCCTAAATTCCTTATCTGTATATTCTTATTACATAAACTCAAGGAGTTTTCATTCACAATGTACAAATGCTTCTTTATTAGTGCTGAGAGAATTCAGTACTTGTGTGCTCCATCAGACAGACAGCCTGGACAGTGAAGTCTTCTCTTTTTTGGAAAAGAAACAAGCAGTTATAATGATTGTACTTTAATTCAAAGGACTCACAGAGTGCTTTGATGATGTGGTATGTAATTACTTAGTATTGCTGTAGTAGATGTTCAAATATTTGTATGTTGGCTGATCCATTTGTCTCTAGAGGTAAGAAAACAGTTCATTTTCTATGGCCTATTTATTCATGGATGTTTTGAGATTGCTAGCAAAAGTAACAGTTTTGATTCTAAGGACAGCTGTACATTAAGACTTGACCTGAAATCATCGGATTTTCACACATGTCACTGAACAGCTGATGGATATTAGTTCGGAATATATTTGACTTGATGCTTGGCAGCGGATCAAAATGTGCATGTGGAATTATTGGTGTTCTAAGTCATTCAGTTGTCAGGAAATGGATTTTGGAAGCTTTTGTAATTATTTGGAGAGGGAGAAAGAATAACGATCTGAGCAGTCAGAGGTTTCATCTGCTGCTGTTGTATGTATAGATGAGAAATCCTAGAAAAAGCTGTTTTAATCATATCCTATAAGTTGAAATGTAGCACATTTTTACTACCTATTCTTATGGGAAAGTATATTCAGTACTGTACCACACCATCACATAGTACCAGGCAGGAAAACCTGCAGAAAACTGTTGCCATGGTCTAGATTTTGAGAAAATTACCTAGCAAGACACTTTCATTTTCAAGGCAAACCTGACGTTATGTTCATGGATTGTTTAGATTCTTCTTTTTCTTTTTTGTGTGCATCTCCGTCTAGAGTTTACAAAGAAAATAAGACCTGCTGTGATGTGAGCCCCAGAGGAAAGATATGCTGCCTCAGTAATGTAACAAAATGTCAGGAAATCATTTATTGAGCTACTTTGTGACTTTAGTGGCTGGTTATAATTTGCTTTGCTGTCTGACAGTGTGTGTTTGTAGATCAATTACCTCAAGTGGTCTTTGGAACCATGAGGCCATTTTTCATATTTGTCAGGTACTTCTCTGCAGAGATGTCATTATAAGCTTTTCCTCCAGAACTTAATAGATATTTCAGAAAGTAAAGAAAAGGACTATATGGTGATAGTGAGTCTCTCCAAGATTTAGCTTTGCTAAAATATATTCACATAGATACATAAAATCATTAAATTATAGAAAAGAGTTTTGTGGGGGGCGGGGGGGAAAGTAGCCTTTAGCCTCTTTCAGGTTGATCACTGGTAATTCTTCTGAATACTTTTATTCAAATATCAGTCTTTTAATTTTGATTGCATCCAAGTGGACAGGACAGTTTCAGAACTTCAGCATCTTTTATCTCAGTGTCCAGGAATTAATAGTTCTTCTGGAAGGAGTTTAGTCTTCAGTGCTGGAAACGGGACTTATGAACATCAGCATCACCTTTAGTAGAAATAAAACATGGCACTTTGCAAACCTGAATTGTGAAGTGAAATGTATAAGGGATAGTAAAATTATATATGGTTGAGTTATATACAGCAAGATAAAATAATATAATATAATTTCCACTTTATAGGAGAATTTCTACTTACAACTGCTCTAAAATCACCTCTAGTCAGTAGCAGTTTTACACAAATTTGCTCACTGGTTGCTCCAAAAGTAATGTCACCACTGCTGAAGCTCACCACCCACCACCTCTGTATGCTAAAATTCAGTCTCCATAAAAGTTCAGCAAGCATCCACAAATGACATTGGGTACATGTCACAAATGGAAACCTACTACACTATATTACACTGGTAAGAGAGAAGCTAGAACGTATCTACTGACATAATATAGGTATAATGTAGTGCTTTAATAGTGACTTAACAAGATTCAAGATGGCTTGATACACTTAGTTATATTTACTGCATAGACTGTAGGGTAAACACACTTATATAGGACAACTTCCTCTTGAGCCACAAGGCTCAGAGTGGAACCCTGTTGCTTCTTTGATCACAGAGGTAAGGAGCATAAGTATAGCTGAATCTACTCCTAATCACACGTTTGATAAATGTTTTATGTCTAAGGGATTACATGTGAAATGTTTTGGAGGCCCTTGCATTGAATAATGAAGTTCAAAGTGAATCCCCTTGCTTTACCAGAAAGGTAAGGAGCATAGATGCAGCTGAATCCACTCCTGGTCCCAGACTCAGTCAATGGTTTATGTCTCAGAGTTTATATGTGCACAATCAGATATAATCTTAGCAAAGTTAACAAAGATTACAATCAATCTAAGATATTATCTTAGTGAAGCTAACAAAGTTTACAAAATATCTAAGATGCTAACAAATTCTAAAACTTATAATAAGTCACTTATCGAGAACTTGTATCAGTAAGGCATCTTGACATCAAGTTGTAAAGGATCTCTGCACAGGAGTAGCCTCTAGAGGCATCTCTGCTCAGAGGGATATTGTGCAGCCAGCTCCCATGCAGGAGAGCTTAAAGGAGCTCTTGGGCTTCTCACTATTTATGGGGTAAGCTGTTTGACTCATAGTCATAAGTTTCTTTTTAAATGCATGGTCAGTTGATCTTCAGCTGTTGAATCAGGTATCTGCTATCAGTTCTTTCAACCGCCAAGTCTGAGACAGATTTGTGATCCTTAATATGTTTAAGTGTGAGTGTTATCATTACTGTTGCTCATAGTCCAACTGTACAAGGCATTGTCTTCAAGGTCAGGTCAAAGAAGGGAGCTGGGGGAAGGAAGGTGATGGTGGGGAGCAGGGGGAGCACACAGTCCACGTGGAATAAATCAATTACACTTTATAGGTGCTTTATATGCACTTCCATGTCAGATGATATTTTGTCAGACTGCCACTCCGCTGCCATCTGTCACATGGCAACAAAATGTAATAGGAACTGGTTAGGTGGTTCAGCATTTACTGCCATATCACCAACATAAGGGGCATATCTGAGCCATATCTTAGCAATTAGGACTGGCCAAGATGGATGGGCCCAGACCTGCTGTTGAGAAGTCAGCACTCTCTGTGTTTTCAGGATTTTTATTTTATTTTGGACTGGCTCTCAACTGACATAATGGACCAAATAATCATTATTAGGGGGCAGCTTTCACTGTAGATCAATCTGAAAGTGAATTAATTTGTGTACCATGACACAACATAAGTGAGACAGTTCTTGAAAAGTGACTGATCTGAGCTGAAATTCAAATGTAGACCTTCCCTAAAAGCAGGACAATTGGAAATGCTGAAGGAAAGAGGCATATCTGAAAGCTGTGTCTCTCCTTTATTATTGTGCGCTGTGTCTGGTAACTGCATGCCAATTTAAATCCTTTCTTTTAGGTGAATACAGGTTTCAGTTTTTCTTTCACTGCTGCAAGAGAAGGAGTAGATAAGTGTCATTAATATGAGATACTGCCAAATAGATTTATTTACAAAATTGAAAAACCTTTCTTTTTTGCTTTTTTCCTTTTCTTTCCTTTCTTTTTTTTTTTTAATCTTTTGCTTTTGAATCTGATTTTTTTTTGTAAACTTGTTTCTTCTGAGTTTTTTTAAACATTGTTTGTACTTATACAAAATCTAGTGTCCTGATAGTTTACATGCTCGTAAAAAAATAGGTACAGTCATTCTCTGAACAGCATTTTTTCTAGAACATTTTCATTTCTCTTATCATGATAAAATTATGCTCTGAAGTTTTGGTCAGAACACTTAGGTATATTTCTGGGAACAGAAATTTTAAACAAAGAGATAGCCTCCTTTTGGAGATGAGTCCAATCACAAATTTCAAAATGATTTGAAGGCTAAATCCTCAAAGATCAATATCAATATTTCTGTTCAGCTGATCAATTAGTCAATTGTTAAGTTCATAAATCATTTCTGAATTTAATCTCCTGAACTGAGAAAAAAATCCTGCAGTTTGCACAAGGCTTAAAAGATAGATTAAAACCTAGTAAGTATTAATAACTTTCTTAACACTGAAGTCTTCCCCAAAATTTCTTTCATGGCTAGAACTACCTTTGCTTCTAAAGCAAGGAGATTTTGATTTATAACAAGTGGAAATTTTAGTTCAATTATTTTATGCTTATTTCCCTTGGTATCATCTGAAATTTGCTTCAGAGACAATTTGTAGCTAAAATATGACATAAAAAATTTCCTCTTGAGAATGCGAACAAATGCATAAAAAAGATGGCTTTCAACAAGAAGATGATAGAATTTTAAATTGGAGTGTTGTGTGGAAATTACACGTTAAAGTTTCTTTTGGATCCTATGCAAAGTGATCAGAAAGATTAGCAACCAGGACATTAGAAAAAATGGCTTCTGTGAGGACAGTGAAACAACAACCAGAAAAGTTTAAGTATGAGGGAATGTGGTTATTTTTGTTCATGTTTTTTTTATTTTATTATTATTGAATCCTTGCTTTCTTCAGTGTAGGTTGCTAGTGCTTATATGTACTAAAAAGGGTCAGATTTCAAGGGAAACTAAACGCCAAACAAACAAAACATTTCTAATAAGTGAAACTTAGTTTTTCATTCATTTCTATTTTCTTTGGTGTATTTTTTTTTAATTTATATTTTAGTCTTCAGTGTCTTCTTCTCATAAAAATGCCTAACTTGATCCAAATGTTGCTTGGAAAATCACTGAACGCTCTGTGTGTTAATGAAATAGAAGCAAGATGTCTTCAATTTAAATATTGGAATAGTATTGCAATGACTCAGAGTTGAGTCATTTTTTTTCTATGTGCAATTAACCATCAGCCCTGCCTTTTTGTACTTTCTAGCTTGTATAACATCCACTTCAAAGCTCAAAACTGTATATAACCATTTTATTTTAAAAATAAGTTATAAAGAATACATTAATTAAATATTATATAAAGTTTAAATATCATCTACATTTTTTATCAGAATTTATGTCTTTGCCCTCTGTGTCTTTCCTGGTGGAGACTTTTTTGGCATAATACAAAAAATATTGCTTGTAACTTCTGCTCATGCTGAGTATAAAGTCAATATGGACTGGCTACTGCCAGGAAAGGCTACATATTTATACTATTGATTTATGAAGGAAGGAAGCTGAGGGCTATTTGTATTGTACTATGAAGTTAATAAATAATGACTTATTAGGACAGCATCCTGAAGCTCACTGGTGAGCATTCATCTGATACAAGGGTCATATTGATATTTTAAATGTACCTGCTATCTAACAACTGGGAAAAATACTATTGTGATATGTATAAGAACAGTCCTAAACTCTGCCTTCTGGGATTTGTCCTCTGCTGAGGTGGGGAGGTGGAGAAACAGGAAGCAGGCAGCATTTCCTCTCTGTCATCTTTCTCCAGGAACACTTCTCCATTTCTCCAGCAAAATGATGAGAAGCTCTATGAACAGGGTGCATATGCTTACACGGGAGCCATCACATGTGAGGACAGGATATCTTGCCATCTTCATTGGCTAAGATCAGATGGAGAAAGAACGAGACCATTTCAATATGACTTTTGTCACATGTAAAATTCACTGGAGATCACAAATCTCATTCTGCTTTGGAAAGTGGAGTTAAAAAAAAAAAAAAAGCACATAAAATTTTCAGCTCCCAGATGAAAAATAAATCAATAAATATTCTAGTAATGCTTGTCTTTTTCATAATACTTGTTGTACTCATCCTTAATAAAACCACGATTCAATATTTCATTAATCAGAAATTTATTTGAGAAAGATTATAAAAACCTCCAAGGTCATAACTTGGAAGTACTCAACAGGCAGTACAAAATATGTTTAAGTTGGAAGAAATTTGACTGTTTTAGAGCTATGTATTTTAACTCATTTTTGAATCGTCAGAGAATTTGTCAACACTGCCAGCCAATGTGGTCTTACAGAGTACTGCTCCATAGATTCATTCATTTCAGCAGTTACTATCTCCTTAAAATTCCTGAACTGTAAATACATTAGAACACTTGAGTGATGGAAAATAAATGTAAAATCCTGATAATCCCAGGATGATTTCTATTAGTGGAGGTTTGTTTTTTCACGCAACTGTCAGATATACAATATAGCAATGTGATGGGACAGCACAGAGACCTGTAGGTAGAGAACAATACCATCTATGGATTTACAAAGCTGTAGTAATACCAGTGTTTTATTTCATAGAATCATAGAAACTCTAGAGTTGAAAGGGGCCTTTAAAGGTCATCTAGTCCAAATCCCCTGCAATAAGCAGGGACATCCACAGTTAGATCAGGTTGCCCAGGGCCTGATCCTGCCTTGCCTTGAAAGTCTCCAGGGACAGGACATCCGCCACATCTCTGAGCAACCAGTTCCAGTGCCTTGCCACCTTCACTGTAAATGACTTTTTCCGTATATCTAACCTAAATCTACCATCTTTAAGTTTGAAACCATTTCTCCTTGTCCTGTCACTACAGACCCTGCTGAAGAGTCTGTCCACTTCTTTCCTGCAGTTCCCCTTTAGAATCATAAAATCATAGAATTTAGGTACTAAAAGAAGTATGAGGTCACAGAATCATAGGACCATAGAATCATAGAATCACCAAGGTTGGAAAAGGCCTCTAAGATCATCCAGTCCAACCGTCCACCTATTACCAGTATTTTGCTACTAAATCATGTCCCTCAGTACAACATCTAAATGTTTCTTGAAGGCCTCCAGGGATGGTGACTCCACCACCTCCTGGGGCAGCCCATTCCAATGCCTGACCACTCTCTCAGAGAAGCAGCATTTCCTAACATCCAACCTGAATCTCCCCTTGCGCAACTTGCTGCCATTTCCTCTCATCCAATTGCTAGTTACAAGGGAGCGGAGGCTGATTCCAACCTCACCACAACCTCCCTTCAGGTAGTTGTAGAGAGCAGTAAGGTCACCCCTGAGCCTCCTCCAGGCTGAACAATCCCAGCTCTTTCAACCTGTCCTTGTAGAAGAGGTGTTCTATTCCTTGGATCATTTTTGTGGCCCTCCTCTGGACATTCTCCAACAAGTCTATCTTTCTCCTCTACTGAGGATTCCACATCTTGCAGTACTCCAGGTGAGGCCTCACTAGTGCAGCCTCTGAAACTGATATGCCTGAGGAAGCTGTTTTTGTGATGGAACAGAATTGCTATTGAAAATGAGATGAATACAAGGAGAATGTAGCAGCACAGTAACTATGAATGCATCAAAGCTAATAAGAAGACTGTCGCTGTTTAGGATTGTCAGGTTCCTTGTTTAAATGACCATATGATATCTCTGATACATATGACCTATTTTAGTAAATTTACGTTATTTGGTCAATTTCTAGCATGTAATCTGTATGCCTTGCATACTTCTAAATCTCTGCAGTTCATCCTTGGTGATTAATCCTTGCTACTGGCTTTGGTGAAAAAACTGTAGAATGAGTAACAGTGTTAATAGTATAGTATGACACTACAAAACAAATAGACCAGAAGGACGAAGATAGATCGTTTGTACTGCAACAATGGCCAAATATTTACATTTCTTGAAGTGAAGTACAGAGCTGAGGAGTCACCTTCTCAGTATGAGGGCTTAGGCTGGAAGATTGATCCTTTTCTATTAAGTGTAAACGAGACTATTGCTGACACAAAATGTAAGTGATCACTGTTCTGTTTTTGTTTTACACATAAACAAATTCTGTCCATACATGCAGGTTGGCAATAATTTAATTCTTGATGCAAGTTGGCAGTCTGCAGATAATACAGAAACCTCACTGTAAGTCAGAAAGCTTATCTGAATGGAAGAAATGAATGCTTTTTGTTGCATCATAGCAGATTCAAGAACTCTGATGAAACATTAATGAAATAGAAACACTGCAAAATTGTTGCATTGAATTCCGGGTGTCCACCATGCAAGTAATATTTGCCTTGAAGAGACCTACAAATGAAAATATAAATGTCAGTTGTTTTGGCCCTGTCCAAATAGTTCCATGACTAATGGGGTGGAGGGACCCACAGACCCATGCCCCAGGAAAGGGGCAGTGGGGAAGATAGGGAGATGGGCCTAAGCAAGGGAAAAAAACAGTGGCAACAAGTTAATGAGAAAACCAGTCTACTAAATGTAATAGCGGAATGTGAGTGTCCTGCTCCAATTTATAGGAGGGAGAGGAGGTTCTTTTAATATATATATACCTGACAGCAAGATTAAGACACAACAGATCAAATGTTAGCCCAACCAGCTTATTACAAATCCTAGTCATTTCGGAAGATGGGGGAAGGGAAGGCAGGCAATAGAAAAGAGATAGGATATAAAAGCAAGGAGTCTTTCTAGAAAGCAAGAGAGAGTCACCACCATGAGTCCAGTATGGTTCGTAGTTCAGGCGTTGATCTTCAGTAGTGATGGGTCATCAGGGGTTGTTGTTCGGTTGACGACAACTATGATAACGACAGTACAAACGTATTTATAAGACCAAAGTGGTTAAGTCAGGTCTCTTTGGAGTGACAGCTCAAACCCAAAGTGGTCGAGCCAGCTGCCTTTGGAGTGGCAGCTCCTGGCTTCGGGATCTCAGCAGAAACTCCTTTGTTCCCATCTTCTGAACCTTGTCAGCGGATAAGAGGGAGCAGGGAGGTGCCCACCTGCGTCCTATTTTTCACAGGGTACTTTGGTATCATTCCCCAGTTCTCCCATACGAAGCTGGAGTTTTTGGTCACAGTCCAGATCTTCCACCAGTAAACACTCATGAGCACTCTCTTCTGGAGGCAAACAGCTCCAAAGAAATGCCTTCAAATGCAAAATAGTCCACAAAGTGATGTTGATTGCCACAGGGCAGCACCCACCTCTCATCTCCTAGATAAGTCACAGTCTTATCAAAAGAAATGACTTGGAAAGCAAACTTTGAGCCAAAAACAAAGAAAGGGTTTAGACAGCAAGATAACACAATATAATAAAGTATAATTAGAATTGAAGCTAATAAATCAAATAAATTAGAGAAAGAGCACCCAAAACCAAATGCCTTACTCTAATGCTGAAGGCAAGATGGCTAGGAAGCACATACAGCAGAGACGAGCAGAAGGAAAGCTAGTCTTGTGACTCCCAGTCAGTTTTATCTTTCCTTCTGAATGGAAAATGGAAATGGAATAATAAAGTCTTCTGGGAGATATAGCTTGCTCTTCTGAGAGAGGTACCCAGAACTACTGACAATCCATGGAACCAGAGCATTAACTCTTTAACTCCCAATGCACTACCTGGTGTTATGACATGGAATACCAATAACAAAGCTCATAAAATTGCAACAATGAATTATAAAAAGAAAGGTACCAAATTGACTCCACATAAATGTGCTTCATATTTCTTCCCTTTTAAACTATTATCTTCTAACTGCACAATATCCTACATTACACTTCTGCTCTTATTCTTCTATGGAACTTTTTGTTAATTCCTGCCAGGTGAGGCTTTCTGTTTTTTTGTATGATTTTGTTTTGCATTTTCACTTTTTGTCCAATGGGTTTTTAGCTTGGTATTTTGTAAAGAGTTTTGTGACCTGTCTGGAAACACCCATAGGATAATAAGTAAAGAACTTTTTATAATTTCTACTTCAATTCATAGTTTCCCTTGAGAATAGCATTGATAATGTTCAAACCATAACTAAAATCTATACCAGAAATCCAAGATAACATTCAAAGCTCATAAGAGCCATCAGCTTTACTTACTCTAAGCAGAGGAAGTAAGAATGCATTCAAGACATGATGTGCACTGGAAGAAATCTCACAAATCAGAAAGAAATTTTGCTCACATCTGCCTAAATAAATTGTTTTTCATGACTCACATTCACAGTCTTGTAGAAAAAATCTTGACTTCTTTTATTTGTTTGTTTGCTTGGTTGCTTTGCTTTGTTTGTTTTAGAAATAAAATCTTGCCTGCCTTTTATGTAAGCATACTTATCTTTGAAGAGCTGAACAAGAAAAAGAATTTATCTCCCTATTCAAACATGCAGTGTTTGCCTTTACATATGTAAGGGGCTTGGAAATCTGGTAGCAGTGATACAAGATTGTGTACTATTGCACAAATATTTAGCTATTCTAAGCAGGACTTAGTCTTGTCAATACGGGAATAAGTAATGCACTAAGGATTTACAATCAAGCGGCCATTTTGACACTTGCAGCAGGCAGATGGCCTTACATATTTAGGTCATCCTTACTTACTTTGATGAATATGTGCTGTAACCCTAGTCTGTACTATTACGCTGAATTGAGAGGATGCTGTAGTATCTGATAAATGCAGAAAAAATGTGCTTTTTTTTTTTTCCTTCTTTTTCTGCCACTAGCAGGGAAAGTAACACTCAAATGATTTGACAGGAGACAACAGTATTGTTATATTCACTTTTTTTCTGAAACACATTGCATTGAACTGAGTCATTCTGATTGTGATGTTTGCAATAGAGAAATTTGATTGAATGGAGTGGTTCTCCCATGGTTGTTATGCTTTTATATTTATGTTTATTAATTAAAATGTATGTCATTAATTATGGGCTTCTGAACCTTTTTTTTTTTTTTTTGAGATTTATTTTTTCTTGTGTCATAGTTGTGGACAATTTCTTAAAGAAGTTGTAGAAAATATACTTGTCTATTTAAGCCATCCATTAGTGTTTTTTTAAAATGTTCCTACTCTAGTATTGGTTTGTCTGATATTTCCCATACTAACAGAGGCTACAGGTTGGCAGCAGGCAGTGAGAATTCAATTCTGAATGTTCTAAGTACTCTGTGTTGAAAATATTAATTACTTTCACAGAATGAATTTTTATGCATACCTTCCTGTATTTTAAGATCTCAAGGAACTCCAGAAACATGGAAGACTGACTACCCTAAAGCTTGTTTTGAAGGCATGAAAATATTTCCGCATACTTTCATCAGGAATGAAAATAAAATCACAGAATCACAAAACTATTCATGCTGGAAGGCACCAATTGAGATCATTTACTCCAACCCTCCCTGCTCAAACAGGGTCGTCTAAAACACATTTTCCACAACCCTGGCTAGTCCAAGTTTGAGTATCTCCGCGGACTGTGACACCACAATCTCTTCATGCAGCCTGTTCCCAGTGACCACCCTCACTGTAATTTTATTTATTTATTTATTTTAGTTCAAATGGTTTTCATGGGGACTCTTTTTTTGTGCGTCCATTTCCTCTTCTCCTGTCAGTGAGTAGTACTGAGAAGTGTCTGTCTTCCTCTTCATAAGATCTGTTCCACCAAGACATTCTCCAGGAAGAATCATCCCAGATCTCTCAGTCTGCTTCATCCTATTAATTATCTCTTTAGCCCTGCTCAGTTCTCACACCTATAAGTCCATATCGTGTACTGCAGAGACCAGAGCTGCACACGACATTCCAGTCATGGCTCACTGGTGCTGAATAGAGAAGATAGTCTTCTTTTAACTGTTGTCAACGTTCTTCCTTCAACCGTTTCAACCGGCTTCAAAAGCCGTTTTCTGCTTTTGACAAGGATGCATTGCTGGCTCATGGTCATTTTGATATCAACAAGGATCACAGGGCCTTCTGTGTAAAGCTGCCTTCTAACACTCAGTGTATACTGGCGCTGGAGTTGTTCTTCCCCATGCAATAGGGCTTTGCATTTTCCCTTGCTGAACTTCATGAAGTTGCAGCCAGCCCATTTCTTCAGCCTGTCAAGGTCTGTCTGTGTGTTAGCACATCTTTCTGGTATATCAACCGTTCCCATCAGTTTTGTATAATCTGCAATCTTTCTGAGCCTGCCTTTGTCTCATCGCCCAGGTCACTAATAGTGATGTTAAACTGCTGGCTTCAGTATCAATTGCTTGGGCATATCACTAGTGACTGGCATCCAGAGGACTTTGTGCCACTGATCACCACTCTCTAGGCCTATTCATTCGCCCTGTTTTCAAACCACTTAACTACTCCTTTAACAAGCTTGTACTTTGTCAGCTTGTCTAAGAGGATATAATGGGAGACAGGGTAAAAGGTTTTACTAAAGTTGAGGTAAACAAGATCCACTTCTCTCTCATCATCTGTCAAGCTAGTCACTTCACTGAAGAAGGCCATGCAGTTAGTTAAGCATGATTTCCCCTTTGTAAATCACTTGTTTTCCAGGAAGATTTTCTCCATCACCTTCCCATGGACTAAGATGATGCTGACCAGCCAATACTTTCCTGGATCTTCCTTCTTTCACTAACATGCTTATGTGCATGAGCCGCAGCCAATGAAAGAAGTGTCAGATGTTCTATATGCTGTCCCCAAAAAATAATTCCTAGAATTTGATACTGTCAACATCAACTTTTCTATTAAATGAAAAGAAATGATTTTAGCAATTAGCGTTCTGCCATTCAGAATATTGTGTGTTAACTCTTCGTTACACTCAGAAGAGTCTCAAAACAAAAGTTAATATATTTAAATCATCATTCTCTTTCCCTTTACATTACACTGTTTTTAACCAGTGGAACAGCTGCCCTTAGAGAGATCTGCCTGGGCACTTACTTTAGCATCTTGTGTTGCAAAATGCTTTCAAGCTGCCCCAGGCAGCAGCAAATATTTCTGGAAGTCCTAAAGCAATGCAGTGCACCAAGAGACAATTTTAACAATCCCTTCTAATTGAAATATGGTTAAGTGAGCTCCTGTGTCCTCTTAAATAACAATACCTCCTCTGTATCTGTGACCTAGATCTGTCACTATTTTAATAATGAACTCCATGTCAGTGGTTGCTCCTGGGCAAAAAGTGCACATAAAGAAATTTCTGTATCCCAAATTAACTTAACTTATTTTCACATTTTAATCATATATGCAGCTAACAAAACACATCTGTAAACCTAGTATTTTCTTAAATTGGAGGAGTTCTTTGAATTTTGGACTAAGTTTGTGAAATTGAGACAAAAATCAGTGTGGTCAGTTAATTTTTTTATTTTTTTAATGATTTTACAAATTAATGACTAAGATGTTATGAAAATTTTGAAGAAACGAATCACCTTAACGTCTTTAGGATGAGGTTTCATTATACTTCAATGTATGCAATTTTCAGTACCTTCTCTATCTTAGATTCTTTGAAGTAAGATGATTTGTCACCTAGCGGTTGACCTGACCTCGATTTCCAAGATTCCTGAATACAAAAAAAAAAAATCCCCTGGGGTAATAAAAGAGGTCTACCATCCTTACCTACACAGATAGAAGAATATGGTTTCAGAACCATGAAATCAATCTTTTTATATTTTTTTTCTGAGAACATTTAAACAGATATTTCAAAAATATCTTTCCAATTTTGTAAATGAATGAACAAGTGAAAGAGACTTGCTTTTCAGTAAACATCAAAGGGCACCTACCATATGGCTTTTTGTCAGCATGAGGCAAAACACAGACCATTATTTTCTGTATTTCCATCATTAATTATAAATATAACTCATGTTATTATCTGCACAGCATGTTGCAAGCCACCTACATTCTGGATGTGGTACTTACAATCTCAGTAACAGATGTGCTGGGAATAGGCTGTCACATCACTCTTCACTAAAATGTGACACAAGATCTAGAATTTAACTTGGAGCATTTTTATTATTTTTCTGAGAACAAAATGTTTCCTTGTCCTTTTTTTCATGTGATCTTTTAAAATAAAATATATTTCAGACATATTATACATACAGCTATCAATGGAATACAGAACACTAATAATCCCGATTGCATTTTGTGTTGTGTGGAAAAATTCCACAGAGCCAGTTGTTCTATTTTTTTCAGTTGAGATTGCTAAAACAATTGAAAAGTTGACTGCATTCATCTGTGAAAGAAGAGAAATTCTCTTCCCTTTAGCCTTCTCACAGACAAAAGCATTCATACCAGCAATAAATAATTAAATGAAGTACATTGCAAAATATTGCATTAAACAATAAAACTTTTGTTGGCCTTCTGCAGGGATTCATACTGAAAGAAAAGGAGTTAATTCAGAGAAGATGAGAGAAGATCTCTTTCTTCCTATTTTTTAACTGTAAGATAATATTCATGTATTCCAAGAGGAACTTTAAATAAAGGTTTATTTTATACTTTCCTTATTACGTGATGCAGAAAACTAAAATTGATACCTTTGTTTTGGAGCTTTTTTTTCAAGAAACTTGGGAAAAAAAGTAAATCAAACTTAAATTCCTGCCTTTGTTTCTGAACATTGCAATAACTGTAATTTGTCACAGCAGAGGAGGGTTTAATCTCTGATAAACCAGAAAATGCTCTGAGGAAAATAGCCACTCTGAAAAAATCATAGAATCATAGAACCATAGAATCACAAGGTTGGGAAGGACCTACCAGATCATCTAGTCCAACCATCCTCCTATCACTTATTACTACCCACTAAGCTACTGAACCATATCTTGCAGCACCTCATCCAGGTGCCTCTTGAATACTGAAAGGATGGAAAGAAATAAACCTGAGCAGGTATCTCTATTTCATGATGACATATACAAATTCTCAACTTCTGATTTCCATATTCCCCTCATTTTATGTAGTCCTCAGTATAATTTAAACTATATAAGACTACCAACACCTAAAGGAGGAAGAGATGTAAACTTCTTAAACGAGTTCACAAAGCTAATGTGTAAAATTGGCTTTCATCACTGCTCCTGTTAGTACAGTGATTGCCAATAGACACTCTTGGAGAGGATATATCCCTCATGTAACCAGGAAAAAATAAGGGGGAAGCTTAGGAGAGGAAAGAACGTGCTCTTGAATTTCTTTCTGGAGGTAGAATGTGGATTAAATCTGTTGCTGGTAGCCTGTGTTACAGGCAGAAGATATGAGAGAAAGGTTACCAATTATTTGGAGCTTGAAGCTAGGATGGCTGAAAGTTACTAACTTTTTCCTGCATAGAGCAGGGAGTGTATATTCCTGTGTCTCCTGAGAATGATCTCTGCATTCTCTTACTCTGAAAAGGGAAATTCATGGAAAATCTTGGCCAGTATATTTGAAGAAATTTTACTGATTTACTGAAAATTAGATAAACTATTACTGTATTTGTTACAATTCACTGTGGGGCATGAATTCGGACCAAAACCTAATGTGAATCTTTAAATATTTCAGTCCCAAATACCATGACTATTGAAGCATATTATGTCTTTGAAATCCCTCAGTTGTCTGTTCTTCCTGCACTCTAATGCAGAGAAAAGATGTTTGGGTAGTAGTGGTATCCTGAGACTATCTGTGCAAGGAGTAGGCTGCCTTCTCTCCCACATACACAAGAAGTAAAGATGTATTTCTTAAGTCCATTGGCTTTATAGCTGGTTTGGCAGCAACCAATTGTTGTTATAGAAAGGTTATCAGGAAAAGGCTAGGAGAGATGAAGGAAGAGGAAAGCATTTCGCTTAGTTAGCCAAGATTTGAGGAGAGTGGGAGAAGAAATTCCAAACTTATTCTTTATTAACCTCCAGTTACTGGTGATATAATTTAGTGAGTACCCATCCATTACAACTAATGTGCAACAGTAATTACCCCTCCTTCCAGCTTTCATCTCTGGGAGAATGTGTCTAATGAGAAAAATTCTAGGCCAATATCTAATGCAGCTATTGATGGTCTTTATCACATTCAAGATCAGCTTTATTGATTTCATAAAATCTTATGTTCATTACCATAGTTGCTGAGGCTAAACAGGTTGCAAAGATAGAGAAGAAAACAATACTTGAAGAAGGGAAAAAGAAACTGGATTTTCACATTTGGTTCAGTATCAGCATTTTCTTTAATCCTGGCGTCGTACTTCTGTTAGCTCTTCTTTCTAGCTTTTGTGATGCGGATCTAGCTCTGTGTCTTTTAAGTTTGCTCAAATTCATTTTCCATCTTTTTTCATCCAAGTAAAAAAAAAAAAAAGAAGCATAAAAACATAAGTATTCTAAGCCTTTAAACAGCATCCTGGACGAAGTCAACTAGTTTCCTGGGATAATATTAGATTGGATAGACTGTCACTGTGATGGCTTCACTCTGATAGCTAGCTAAGCTCCACCACACTGTTCTCTCACCACATCTCAAAAGAACAGGAAAAGAAAACGTGATAGAAAAGACACACTGGCTGAAATAAGGAGTAGTTTAATTAAAGGAAAAAGAGGAGGGAGAAGAAAATAATAATAATTTTTAAAAGGGCAGAGAAGCAAAAGGAGAAAACAATTGTTGCCTACTTCCCATCACTAATGTTTGGCCACACCTTTGAAAGAAGGGCCTCAATATGCATAGCAGTTAGCAGGTGGGCAGACATTTTCATGAGAGCTTCTCCTTCAAGCTTTTATTGCTGAGTGTGATGCCATTCCACATGGAACATCCCTCAGATGGATTTAGACCATCTGCCTTATCTGTGCTCCCTCTCACTTCTTGCCCAGTCCCAGCCCTTGAAGGGGTTGGAGGCCTTGCTCCAGCAAGCCAGCACTGCTCAGCAACAGCCATACATTAGCGTGATATCAGTGCTGCTGTGGCTGTAAGTTCAGAGCATAGCACTGCCCGGTCTGCTGTCAGGAGAGTGAACTGTGTTCCAGCCAGCCATTAGTCAGTATTTCTTGATGACAGCAAGGTCACTTGGAATATTTTACTAAGTCTCTGTGTTCTTGTGAGCAGTATGCATGAGATCTTTCTTCCTGGTCATAGTAAACAGAATACAATATGGAGGGATAGAAATATTCTGAATTTATTTTACAAAGTCCTTTGGCTTCATTACAATATGATGGCCATTGAAACCATAATTATGGTCTTCTATCAATCTTCAATTTTTCATCCTATATAAAAGCAGAATATATTTATATATTTTCCCCCTTATCATTCAAGAGTAATCAAATCTGACATTGCAGTTGCATTGTGCCTTTTACTCTTAATTTTCCAGTGTTTAATTTTCCAGTGTTTATGTACAGCTGTCTAAAGAAATTTTAAACCATTCTTATTCAGTAGTTCTTGATATAATCATCTCACACTTCTTAGAAGTTCATATTCTATATTCTTTCAAAGAAATTTCTACCCTGATATACAATGTACCATTCTGAATATTATAGAGTACTAAATCACTGCCTAAGGACAGGTGAACCCCAATGCTTATTTCCTGCAACTGTCTAAATGGAGTAGACTATTTTCCTTCTGACCTATAAAATCAAATTTTCATACCACACAAATGTTTGAAGAGATCTGTACACAATTCTCTCCAAACTTGAAGATACAGTAGGAGTACACACTGAGAGTTTGATGCTCTAAAATATAATTTTTTTTTTACCTTGTTTTGACATGAAAAAGACGACTGTTTTAGTCACTGACTGTTGTCTCTAATTTTGTGACATTTTAATTAGATGCTCATACTAGTTATAGCTAGCTGATGCAGCTAGCTTCAGAAGATAGTTTCTTGAACAGAAGCTGCAATATTTACTTCATTTAATCATTCACTTTATATTTAAAATGGGCTTACTAAAGTGCATTGTAGTTAATATTTTTATCTGGTCATGTACGTTTAAGCTAGCATGTCATCCTTATTAGGTTGTTGCCACTATTTTTTTTTTTTTTAATTGGCAAAATCTAACTTAGTTGAGTGACAAAAAGAGCAGAGCAAAACTTCTGCTACTCTCCACAGGTAATGGAAACTAGTGCTAAAATCCAATAGGTCTTTGACAGTTGCTGAGGAAATGTTTATTGCATATGGCTTTAAAATTTGCTGCATCTCTTGTTTCTGTCCCAGTTTTGCGGCTGCCCCACGCATTATGTTTTTCCCTTGAAAAAAATGACTGTATACTCTTTCTAATGACCTTAGCATCCTGTTTACCAGGTATAGGGTAACTTCATATATATGAAACCTTAAGCATCCAACCAGTTGCCTTGGTCTATTTCAGAGTAGGTGGTCTGATTTTTGAAAATAAGTATTTTGTGTCACATTGGCCATATGAAGAAAGACTGTGTTCCTGTTCATTAGGGACAGATCATAACCACATTTGCTCTGTGTTCCTAAATCTAGTAAAAAGAAAAAAGAAAAATACACCTTACTGATATGGATTTAAATTTTCCTGCTCTAGTGGAGTTACGCACCAGGAGATTTTCATTTTCAGGACATAGTCAAAACTTCACTGAAGACCAAATGTAAACTTTTGACATAAGTAGATCCAAGAACTGGCAAGACTGGATAGAAAACTTCTCTGATAACAATGTGGGATTTTTGGAAGAAAAGTGGGAAGACAAACAAAAATATCAATTACAAATTACAGAAAGAATCAATGGAAGGGAAATCTTTCACTCTCCACAATCCACAGGAAAGAAAAGAACATCACTTAACTAATTTTACAGGGATAAATGGTAATTAACTTACTTATCTAACATTCCCACCTAGTGTTAAGTTGTAATGCCTTGCAAAATGAGTGTCAGCTTACCATGAAGTGTTTTAATTTCTAAGAAAAGGAAAGAAATAATGCAAAATAGAGGACATCAACTTTTTGTTCACTTGAAATGACAAAGACAGTATATAAACACGCTAGAGGCTGTAATCCATAAGAGAAAATAAAGCACTAATTGAAGACTTTAGAACAAAAGGAATCTTAAACAGTTAATAAAGGAAAGTTGAATTGGATTAACTACTGAACAAATTTCAAGTCTAAATATCTTGCTTTTAAGAAAAAAATAATAAAATAGAGAGCTGAAAAGTTCATTTGCAACAGAAGAGTTTAAGTATGATGACATAAAACCATAATATTTTACCCATATTTGTTATGTGTTTGAATAAGAACTATTTGTATGTGTTCTTGACTGATGACTAAATATACTTGTCTGTAGTTAGCAGTAAATTTTCTTGGGTTGAATTCGAGGGATTTTAGTCTCTTAGAATGTTTTCAAAGTCATAAAATATACAAAAAAGTATTCTCTGTGATGGCTGCTGAAAAGACAGTGAACTAGTCTTTGCAGCAGGAAATTGAAAAATATTGATTTGAATCTGAGCTTCAGAAAGCCAATCTAAGCATGTTATTGATCTTAAATTCTCATTCATCCACCTGGAAGGATGGGACTGTTTGCTTGATTACAACTGAAGATTTCTTTCTCAGGGATAAATATTTCTTCTATTACAGTGAATATATTTGCTATATCATTAGCAGTTGAGAGTGCAGGCGCTCTGGGCTATGGAGAGTCTAATGGCAGTGGAAGAATATTAGCACAGGCTGTTGTCACGTGTTGAACTGGACGTGCACTAGTACTACCTCTAAATGAGATTTCAGACACAGTTCCTCAAGATTTGAAGTGTCATAAAAATTGTTTATTTTAACACTGCATTTGAAAGTATTATTCTCCATGTAGCAGTCACAAACATATCTTTTGAGAGAAAAAAAGCAATTTCTTTACCTAAAGAAAAGAATACAGTTTGCAAGCACAGTCTAATAAGCAAATTAAAAGATATATCACCTTGCATGTGCGGTTTCACCCCTTATATATTTTCAGTGAACAATTGAATCAAGCTAATCTGCTTGGGGAATCTACTGGGGTTTTTTACCTTTTTTTTTTCAAATCTAGAACAGAGAAACTTGGGCACTTATATTGTCTGACTGGAACATGAGCCAAAACACGCAAAGAACAATTTTTCACAACTTTCTGAAATATGAAATGTAGGGTAAGAGAAAGCAAAAATTCAGTGTGATATTTAATCAGGGCTGATGGGCAGTTATATGCAGCCAAGCTAGAACTCATCTGGATGTTGTCAAAAGACATCCTCTTTCATGAAGATGAGAATTAAAGCTGCAAGGGACTCATAAAACTGAAATCAGAAACCACTTCTACCTAAAGGAACTTTGAAACCATGTTTTCAATCCAGTAGAACTGAAAGGGTATGGGTTCCTGGAATTAAACAGTACAGAAGATGAGAAGAGAGAGCAATTTAGGAAGTCAATGTTTAGGATTGGATACTACTTCTCTTCTGACAGCTCAGTGGAATGTTGTACTATTTTTTAAACACAACTCAGTTAACTTCACTAAATAAAGCCTTTAATGTGTATGACTCCTTAGCTTCTAGAATGGAACTTCAGTCAAGGCTTTAATGACAGTGATAGATGAATCAATTTGGGGATATAAGGTGCAGTAGACAATTAACTTCATGAAGTTCAATGAGGGAAAGTGTAAAGTCCTGCATATGAGGAGGAACAACCCCAGACACTAGGATATTCTAGGGGCCACCCAGCTGGAAACCAACTTGTTGGAAAAGAGTCCTAGTGGGCACCAAGATAAGCATGAGTCAGCAATGTGCCCTTGCTGCAAAGACAGCTAATGGCATGCTGGCCTGCACTGGGCAAAGTATCACCAGTAGGTCAAACGAGATTATCTTTCCTACTCAGACTTGGTGAAGCCACACCGGGAATTTCATATCCAGTTTCTGGTGCCCTAGCAGAAAAGAGACTTGGACATACTGGAAAGAGTCTAACAAAGGACCACCAAGATGATCAAGGTATTGGAGTGCCTCTCCTACAAGGAAAGGCTGAGAGAACTGGGACTATTCAGACTTGAGAAGAAGAGGCTCAGGAAGGATCATATCAGTATCTATAAATACCAGAAAGGAGAATGAAAAGAAGAAAGACAAGCTCTCTTCAGTGGTGCTCAGTGACAGAACAAGCACTAGGTGCAAACTGAAAGTAGGTACCACAAGAAGATCAGGAAATGTTTATTTGCTGTGAGAGTGACTGATTATCCAGGTTACCCAATGAGGTTGTGGAGTGTTCTCCCTTGGAGATATTCAAACAACAAGTGGACGTAGTCCTGGGCAACAGAGTTTAGAATTTCAGAAGTCCCTCCAAACTTAAACTATTCTGTGATTCTGTGATTTGTTAAGAACTTGGAGCTCAAATAACAGTTAAGACAGAACAAGTCTTAAAATTTTGATGCTCTTTAGATTTTTTTGAGTTTCAGAGAAAACTGCCACATGATCTTATCAAGTTTCCTAATCCATATCATGCAGATCTAAGAGTAGTAAGCTGGTGCTGTTTCTTTTTCTTTTTTCTTTTTTTTCTTTTTCTTTTTTCTTTTTCTTTTTCTTTTTTTTCTTTTTTTCTTTTTCTTTCTTTTTCTTTTTCTTTTTTTTCTTTTTTTCTTTTTCTTTTTTTCTTTTTCTTTTTCTTTTTTTTT
>JACDJE010001060.1:40890-67439 GCA_016647715.1 Pavo muticus
CCTTCCCTTCCCTTCCCTTCCCTTCCCTTCCCGTCCCTTCCCTTCCCTTCCCTTCCCTTCCCTTCCCTTCCCTTCCCTTCCCTTCCCTTCCCTTCCCTTCCCCTTCCCCTTCCCCTTCCCCTTCCCCTTCCCCTTCCCTTTCTCTTCCCTCCTGGTTTGAGAACCTCAGTGCCAGATTAATGACAAGACAGCAGCAATTGTATTCTCCCTCAGCTACCAAAAATATCATCCTGGATATAATCTCATACAACTGTTAGATTATTGTGTAATTTTTTTTTAGGTTACTGTAATGCTATAATGGGATGGAAAGTACCATGATAATAGCGGAGTGGTAAAGTCATTAGCTGCAGCAAATGACAAGACCAACTGCAGCAGCTGCAGAAATGAAGAATAAGAGCTGCTTATCCTTAGAAGACCTCGGGTAGGCAAGGATCTCCAGCAGGAAATACCCTTGCCTCCACTGCCAACACTTAAATGAGGTCTGGGAAGGGGTGGATCCTGACTCCACCTCTTCCAGTCACTCAGGTGCATTGCTTGCACACGAGCTCCTCTGGGTCAGCCCTGCCTTCCCACCAGGTGCTCAAGCACCGTTTCAGGCTGTGACTTAGCGTTTCCACTACAATATCCAATCCAATTTGAAGTCTGATGAGAATGATTTTAAAATTGTCGACAAACATGACAAGTCAGATGGAGATATCAATCCTAATACTCAAAATAATGGGAAATAATGGGAAATGCGGCCCACCAGCTCTCCACGATTTAAAGGAGGCCCTTCCCCACTGAGCAGCCCCAGGCACATGCCCATCGCTCAGCAACAGCCAAACCATCAGTGCGCTATTAACACTGTGTAGGCTTCAAACTGGGGCATGGAGAGGGCAGTGCTCTGCAATGCTGACTCAAATGATGGTGAATAGTTGTGTGCATTTTGATAAACTGACTAAACACCGGGCTCTGAACTGTCAGAATACGCAGCTGTGCTTTCCATTTTGATACTGGGATTTGAAATTAGAACCACAGTATCATAGAGTCTTTAAAGTTGGAAGGGACCCTTAAAGGTCATCTAGTTCTCCTCCCCCACAATGAACAGAGACATCCACAGCTAGATCAGGTGCCCACGGCCTGATCCAGCCTCACCTTGAAAGTCTCCAGGGATGGGGCTTCCACCTCATCTCTGGGCAAACTGTTTGAGTGCCTCATTGCCCTCACTGTAAAAAGACTTTTTCCTTATATCCAACCTAAATCTGCCATCTTTAAGATTGAAACAATTTCTCCTTGTCCTATCACCACAGACTCCACCCTTCTTTTTTATAGTCCCCTTTAGATAGTGGAAGATGTTGTCTCCGTGTCCGAGACGCGTTCCGCCGGGGGCTAGCGATCTACCCTCACTAGTTCTAGCGATCTACCCTCGCTAGGGCCATTGCAACACAGACACCAATATGGTGGACGTAGCAAATGGCGTTTATTACCACATGACGATTCCTTAAGTACGCATCTTGCCTTGTCCACGCCCCTTAAGCGTGCGTCATCTTTCCATCACAGAGCATGGGAGGTCCTACCACGTCACATCCCAAGTCCTCGTTAACGCCTACTGCATTTCCCCCTTCCCATGCTCGGTAAAGCCTTGTCCCGTTACAGTGCAACCGCCATTTTTCACCCAACACCCATTAACTACTATAACAATTATTGCGATCAATTGACTACGTATGCTGTTTTAGCAATTGAAGCTGCTTGTGAATTAATAGGCTATGGTTAGATAAGTCGAACAACACATCCCCTTGAAATCCTACTAGGGGCATTATTACTTATTGACCCTTGAGAAGCAGAAAACCGCAGAAAAGGAGAGAGAAAGAACATGTTAGTGGTGAATGTGATAGGCAGTGCCAGCAGGGCGTCCCCTGCTTCAAAGTGCACTTTTCCTTTCTCACCCATCACCGATTCTCTCCCGCTTTTATTCCTCTCAGGGTCTGCAAGGTATTTTCCATTTGTGCACCGCATCCGCATGGCCAGTGCATGATACAGAGCCCAAATGGAACACCTGCTTGCAAATTAAAATCAGCATATGCTAGACTTTACATATAATATGATTACAAACAAGACAACTATAAGTACCTTAGTTGCTGCCGTAACTTGCGTTCTCTCCATTTTCCAGAGTCCCTCTCAGAATTCATACATAGGCACAACATACATCGCATAGTGACACACATTAACATGAGTACAATTGTTATGATGACACAAACAATAAAGAGTTGCTTCAGCCATGTGAAGTTGGGCAACCAACTCGTGAGCTTCTCCCATAAGTCCCAGAATCCGAATGAGGTATCGTCCATGGACACTTGACGGAGTCATTTGGTCCGTTCCCATATCGCCTGTATGTCCGTTTCTATCCTCTGAGTCTTATCGACATAGGCACAGCAGCTTTGATTTATTACCACACAAACTCCTCCTTTATGAGCAGAAGCAAAAGCGTTACATACTTAGCAGGTGCTGCGTTCTTAACAGGAGCTTTCAGGAGCGGCTCCTTTTCTTGCTTTCTTGTCTCCTCTGTCTGTGGTTTAGGTCTCCCCAGTAACCAGTCCTGTGAACATGAAGGCTCATGGTCTGGTTAGTTCCCTGCTGGCATCTGGTTTAACTTTCCGTGATGGTATCCATACTATCTTTCCTGTCTCAAGATGTTTTACTGCCGCATAACCTCTTCCCCATACCAGGATCATCCAGCCCGCCTCCCATATCCCGCTATCTGTTTTCACCTTGACCAGAGGCCCCTCACTTAAGATCTTCAGCTGCCAATGCTTCTGTACCGGGGTTCAGCTGCAGTCTCCGCATTCAAAGTGATTCAGTGTGTAGTGGGCCTTTGCTAAGATCTCCACCTGTCTACTGACAGGGATTCTGTCCCTATATCCCTCCCCCTCCCCAAGGATGCGTATCTTGTCTTTGAGAAGGCAGTTGGCTCGCTCTACAATCGCTTGTCCTTGGGAGTTGCCAGGGATGCCTGTGTTATGAGAAATTCCCCACATCGCCAGCCAGTCTTGTGTTGAGCGTGAGATGAAGCAAGACTCATTATCGGTCTTGATCTGAGTAGGCAAACCCATCACAGCAATAGCAGCAGCCCAGTGACATTGTGCCGCGGACGAGTTAGACTTAGCATGCTGCATGGCTACGATGACAGTGGAGGAAGTATCCACCGTGACGGCAAGCCAAGGGTGGGGGAACAAACGGGGTTCCCAAGTGAAATCTATTTGCCAAATCTGTAATGGTCCGAGACCACGGGGGTTAACTCCAGCCCCTATAACAGGTGCGGAATTACAGTGGGGACATGCCTGAACAACATCGCGTGCAACAGACAAAGGAATGGAACACGTCCTGGCCAGCGCACGGGCGCCTATGTGAAGGGTTGCATGAAGGTCACGGGCTTCTTGGACCGTGAAAACAAGCGTACGGGAGGCTCTGTTCACTACAGCATTCCCTGTTGTAAAGAAGCCTGGCACATCAGAATGGCTACGGACATGCAAGATGGCCACAGGAGCCGAGCGGGAAGCCAAAGCTTCTTCCAGGAGGCCAGCGGCCTCAGAGCTTGGATGCCCTTCTTGGCCCATGAGGGCAAGCAGTCTGGCCGCGAAAGCAGAATCAGTGACGATGTTACATGGAATCTCTCGCCACAAACGCACTGCTATCGCCACGGCCATTACCTCAAGCATTTGCACACTAGCCGTCTGATCGGTAAAAACAGCGGTCTCCCAACTGTTGTTTGAGTCCTGCCAAACCACCACCCCTTGCCCGGTGGTCGAAGATGCATCCGTGAACAGTGTGGGCCCATCAAGCAGAGAGGTTAGGACACGAGATTGAAGGGAGACATTGACGGGCTTAGCCAAATCAAAGATGGGTAACAAATCGGAGTACACAATCCTGCCCCCAAAGCCCTGCAACACCATAAGAAGGGCTTCGGGGAGTGGCTGCACATCGCGAAACGAGCTCTGGAGGTATATAACATCAGGCTCTCTTGCCAGGGCTCACAACGACAGCAATTGGGATTTCCTGATCAGCATTGCTAAGATTTCGAGCCACGAAGCGTAGGCCCGCGTAGGCTGCACTGAAAACAACCACCACAGAGGTCGCGGCTTGGCATCAAGGGTATGGCCCAAAATGGCAGCCGCACCGGCCTCGCATCGAGTCACTGCTACTTCAAGAGCTTGATCGGGGTCCCACCGCGCTAACGATTGTCCCGTACAACACTGCAGAATTTCGTGCCATGCAGCGGCCATGTCACGGGTGAATTCCCGAGGCTCTCTCGGGTCTGCCCCCTTCAATTGATCATAGAAGGGTTTCATGAGCCGGGGGGGAATTCCCATGGCCCCTCTGACCCATTGGATTGCCCCCACCAGCTTCTGCACATCCCACAGGGTGGTAATGTGGGGTCGAATGTCAAGCCCCGTCGGCCAAACCATCTCTGGGCCAAACTTATATCCGAGGTATTCAACCCCTGGGCCTCTCTGCAATTTTTGTTCAGAGATGACAAATCCGGCAGTGGTCAAAGTTTCCACTACCTGAGCATATGCAGCCCCAAGTAAGAGGGAGCAGCAAGCAACAGATCATCCATATAATGTGCAATCGTATACTGAGGGAAGTCTTTTTGAACCGCTTTCAGAACCTTTCCCACTACTAGTTGGCATATCGTGGGGGAGCACATCATTCCCTAGGGGAGGACACGCCATTGATACCTCTCCGCAGGCCCTTCATTATTCGTCACTGGAATCGTGAAGGCGAACGCTTCTCGGTCTTCTTCCGCGAGAGGGATAGAGAAAAAGCAGTCCTTGAGGTCAATGACCACCATCGGCCAAACCCTTGCAATGGCTGACAAAACAGGTCCTCCCTGTTGGACCGATCCAAAAGGCACAAGTTGAGCATTAACTGCACACAGATCGTGAAGCAAGCAAAAGGCATCTGAATGTTTCTTAATAACAAAGATCGGAGTATTCCATTGGCTAAGCGAGGGCTCAACGTGCCTTAACTGAAGTTCCTGAGCAACCAACTGTTTAAGCGCTGTAAGCTTTTCACCTGAAAGGGGCCACTGATCCACCCAAACAGGACGAGCGTCCCGTTTCCAGCGCAGCAGGACTGCATAGGCAGCAGATAACTGGTGGACAGTGGCCCTTAGTATAAATTTGTGATACGTGCGCCCAAGCCTCTCAGAAAATCCCTCCCCAGGAGGGTTCCCGGCACCTTAGCAACCAAGGGGACAAGCAGCACGGGTTTCTCCAATGTCCCATCTCGGTTGACCAAAATAATCTCAGCCTCATCCTTGGACTTTCCAGTGGGGAGAGACCCTCCTACACCCGCAACTGCCTGTGACGGGATCACAGGCCACTCAGTAGGCCATTCACTATCGGATATCACCGTCACATCTGCCCCTGAGTCGACCAACGCGGTGACCGAAACAGAGCGTGGCCCCGTGTACTCGGGGGGCAGGACACCGGGGTAGGTGATAAAGATCTTAACAAGAGGGCAGTCCCAGCAGTCTAATGTCAGTGCCACGGTGGGCATGTGATGAACTTGAGGGGCAGGGTTGGCCCAACAAACGGGATAGGGGAGGGGCCCTGGGCCTGAGGGACCCTCCCACTTCCGTTTCCCTGCTGCTGCCCCTCTCCTTGGCTCATGTCTTTACTTGGGCACTGGCAGGCGGTATGTCCACGCCCTCCACAGTTCCAGCATACAGGGCCTGTTGGTCCTTTTACTGGGCCCCACAGTCCCTGTGGTCTTTGTACCCCGCTCCTGTTAGGGCAGCGTACTTTAATATGGCCCATTTGGCCACACCCGTAGCATGGTCCTAGAGGCTGCTGTGCTCCAACGGCCGCAACTATGGCCGCCGCTAGCCCTTCATTAGTCAGAGGTGTCTCCTTTTGTTTATCCAAAATATACTTAATCATTTCCCCCGGAGTACCTAAGTGAGGCGCCATCCGTAAGGTCTCTAATCTCTTGCTGGCACTGTTGTTGCAGGCAGTCCATGATAACTGGACCCTGGGCAGATCTTGGAAGTTCCGACCCTTGGATGGCCTTTAAAAGCCTATTCGCAAACTCAGAGAATGACTCCGTCGGCCCTTGGGTTACTTTAGTCCAGAGGTCCACTGACTCCGTACCTTTAGCTATCCTCCTGAACGCCTGGAGCATTGCATCTGTAGCTGCTATGAGCTCCCCTGGTCTGAGCCTTCCTGCCTGACCATGAGGGGTCTCCATCCCCCTAGCCATCCCTGCTAGATGCATCAATGAGGACCCATGCAACGGATGGTGGGGGTTGGATTCCGCTGCCCCCAGAGCCGCCCGCAACCCCGCCATCCACTCCAAGGACCACAATGTGTACTGCACCAGCGTCAATACCACACGCATTAGATTTGTTATATCGTAAGGGAGGAGGGGACCTAGCGATGTCATAGCTTCTAAAGCATTCAAGGTGAGGGGTGAGTTTAATCCTCGCTTCTCCGTGCAATCTAACAGACGGGTGATACCTTTCGGATCAAGAGGCACCCACTCAGGGTTTCCTCCACTATTCACAACTACTGGGAAAGTTTCTAGTACTCTTCCTTCCTCTATCAGAGTAGATCTAATCTTCCCCCAATCTGTTAGTTCGCCCCTCTTAGCTCCCCAATGCAAATTCACTTCCCCCTCCCCCTCGCTATCTTCTTCAGGGACACCAGGCAGTTGCAGGTTTTGCAATTCTCCCCTTCCCCCTGCTTCCCCCCGATCGAGCTTCGTTTTGTGAGACACTATCTGTTGTGGAGGCCCCTGATTGGTCGGCCCCTGATTGGTCGTATGAGCCCTCAACTCCGTAAAAGGATATGTAGGTCTGGTCGACCGGTCCGGATACGGTGGAGGGGGATGTGCCATGTGACTGTCACCATCTTGTCCTCCTCCACTAAGCGTGGTCGGGACGGCCGATGCCACTCGAATGGCACCGTTCGAGCATCTGCAGGCTACAAGGCTTCCCACCTCCTCTCCAGCCCCCGTCTGCCCATTATCCCGAGGAGCACCAGCACCCTGCTGGCTCTCCCCCGGACCCCCTTCGGCACCCCCACCAGCCGTGGACGCAAACCCCGTTCCCGCCCCAGCCGGGGCAAGCCCGAGGAGCTGCCAAGCCGCCCCTGTAACCGTCCCCTCCTCTTTCGCCGCTTTAAGTGCTTCTAACATTAAACCCCACGTTTTAAGTTCCTTGTTGGAGAGGCATTCCAATCCTTGGATCATTTTTGTGACCCTCCTCTGGACATGCTCCAACATATCAATGTCTCTCCTGTACTGTAATAAGTACAAGCAATTTTTCTTCAGAAAATGACTTGAAAATTAAGAATATTGGACACTTCAGTTTATGAACCTGGTACTACTGCCAAAGATACATTAAAGGAATTATAATTTCTTCAGAGAATTTTGAGAAACTAAGTTTTAGTAATCAGAGAAAAAATAAAATAATAATAATAATTAAAAACAAAACAAAACAAACAAAAAACAACCTGCCATAAATAAGAATCAGGTTTTCCCAGTGTCTAAAACTGGTATTGACAGAGACATTTGATATCTGTGGATAAAGAGAAGTACTACGTACTATGCTACTGAATGTTTGGAAAATGAAGTAATAGTTATGCTCTTTAAAGAATTTTAAAAAAGTCTTGTGATAGGTCTTCAAATATAGAAACAGTTCTAGTGACTGCAGATAGCTGGCATAGAATCATAGAATCATAAAATGTCTTGGGATGGAAGGTACCGCAAGGATCATCAAGTTCCAACACCCTGCCACAGGCAGGGCCACCAACCGCCAGATCTGGTACTAGACCAGGTTGCCCAGGGCTCCATCCAAACTGCTCTTGAATACCACCAGGGATGAAGCATCCACAACCTCTCTGGGCACCCTGTTCAAGCACCTCAGCACTCTCTCTGTAAAGAACTTCCCCCTGACATCCAATCTAAACCTTCCCTCCTTGAGCTTAAAACCATTCCCCCTTGTCCTGTCACTGTCTACCCTTGTAAAAAGTTGATTCCCTTCCTGTTCATAATCCCCTTCTAAATACTGGAAGACTGCAATGAGGTGTCCTCACAGCCTCCTCTTCTCCAGGCTGAACAAGCCCAGCTCCCTCAACCTGTCTTTGTAAGGGAGGTGCTCCAGCTCTCTGATCATCTTTGTGGCCCTCCTCTGGATCCTCTCCAATAGATCCTGTGGAGCTTTTTCCTGTACTGGAGGCCCCAGACCTGGACGCAGTACTCCAGGTGGGGCCTCACAAGGGCAGAGTATAGAGGGACAATCACCTCCCAGTCACTGCTGGCCACCCCTCTTCTGATGGAGCACAGGATACCATGGGCCTTCCAAGCTGCAAGAGCACACTGCTGGCTCATGTTCAGTTTTTCATCCACCAGAACCCCCAGGTCCTTCTTCACAGGGCTACTCTCGAGGAGTTGTTCTCCCAGTCTGTATACAAATCTGGGCTTTTTCCGACCCAAGTGCAAAAACTTGCACTTTCCAATGTTGAACCTCATTAGCTTCACACACACCCCCCTTTCAAGTTTTTCAAGATCCCTCTGGTTGGCATCCCTTCCTTTTAGTGTGTCAACTGCACCACTCAGCTTGGTGTCATCCACAAACTTGCTGAGAGCGCACTCGAGGCCATCATCGATGTCATTGATGAAGATAATGAAAAGCACCAGTACCAAGACAGACCTTGGGGGACGCCCCTCATCACCGGCTTCCACCTGGACATATTGCCATTCACCAATGGTCTACAGCCATCCAAGCAATTCCTTATCTGCCGAATAGTCCACCCTTCAAATCCGTATCTCCCCAGCTTAGAGATACAGATGTAGTTGGGGACCATGTCTAAGGTCTTGCAGAAGTCCAGGTAGCCTTCCCTTTGTCCACCAGCGTCATCACTCCATCAGAGAAGGCCACCAGATTGGTCAGGCATGACCTTCCCTTGGTAAAGCCATGCTGGCTGTCTCGGATCGCCTGCTCATCTGTCATGTGCCTTAACATGTCTTCTAGGAAGATCTGTTCTATTATCTTCCCAGACACGGAGGTGAGGCTCACTGGCCTGTAGTTCACTGGGTCCTCCTTCCTCCCTTTCCTGTAAATGAGAGTGATGTTTCCTTTTTTCCAGTCGCTCAACAGTCACAACTTTTCAAATATGTTGGAGAGTGTCTTAATGCAGCGTCTGAGGCACGGACTCGGACGTGAATGATCCAAATCATTTATTGCAGGTTCTGAAATCCCTCATATACATTCACAAGTTTTCTCTTGTAACTTTTCCACCTCCCTTTACACATCAACAAAACATTCCACAAACACTCCTTAACCGTGCATGCAGGTGCTTATCCAATCAGAGAAGTGAGTTGTACCTAGACGCACATTCTTCCCCCAGTCGGGGTCGTTATCATGCAGCCATCACACAGTTACTCCACAACCCTGCGTGCCTCTCTACAACAAGTATGGAATTGCAGAATCATAGAATCCTTACAGTTGGAAGGACCTTTGAAGGCCATCTAGTCCAACTCCCTTGCAATGAACGGGGATACCACAGCTAGATCAAGACTCGCCTTGAAAGTCTCCAAGGACAGGGCATCAACCACAACATTAGGTAACCTGTTCCAGTGCCTCACTGTAGAAGATTTTTTCCTTATATCTAAATGTATGAGGACCTGAATGCGGAAGGTCTATATGTGGGTGATAACTGCCCACTCAGTCTAGACAAACTAACAAAACCAAACCAGGAAAAGCCTTCCCTCAACACCAAGACTACATCATTGAAGAAGAGACGGGCATTAGTTGTAGGTGATTCTTCCTTACAGGGAACTGAATGTCCAGTATGCCAAGCAAACCCTGTTCTTAGAGAAGTCTGCTGTCTTCTTGGGGCTCAGGTGAGGGATATCACCAGGAAACTATCTAGCCTGGTACGGCCAACAAACCACAACCCCTTACTGCTTTTCCATATAGGGAGAGATGAAGCAGCTACGTGTGGGTCAAGGGCTATCAAAAGGGACTTCAGGGCCTTGGCACAATGGCTGAAGGAATTGAACGCACAGATCATCTTTTCTTCTCTGCCTCCTGTATGGGGTAAAGACATGGAAAGAAATCAAAATGATCTTAACGTTAAATACCTGGCTTTGTGGCTGATGCCGTCACCAGAACTTTGTTTTTTTCTGACAGCCAATTAGCCTACATGTCACCAGATTTGAGGACACCCAATGGGGTTCATCTTTCTCAAAGGGGGAGAAGAGTGCTTGGGGAAAACTAGCTGGGCTCATTGGAGCGCTTTAAACAAGGTCTGAAGGGGAGTGTGGGGGATAGTGAGCCTTCCTACTATAAGGTGTGGGATGGCTTAGCTAGAAAGGGGTCTTGAAAAGGGGTTGCTAAATAAACAGACTTTGTGACTAAGCAACGCATCCTGTTATGCAAACAAAGATGTGGAATTGAACAGTTTGCTACTAGACAAAACTGGTTCTGAGCCCTTAACAAGGTCAAGAGTCGAGTGTGAGGAAGATGCCGAGACCTTCATCTCTGACCACCAGAAGGGGCTCCACAGAGCACCGAAAGGACCACAGAGGCATACTACGCATGCCTGAAGAAGGGGTGGAACAGTCTGCTAATAGTTCTAGGACTCTTTCAGGATGTAATGAATATGCATGACTTATGCCTTTATATATGCAACTACTGCTTCCTTCGGTGTGCATGTTCGGTGGAGCGATCCCCCATGCACCCAGCGCTGTAATAAAGGGATACCTACTTGGCATAACTCACTGGCATGACAAGTTATTTTGACAGATTTTCTCCGCTTCAGCATCTTGCATTGGGTAAGGAGGTGGAAACAAATCAAAAGAATCCTATCATTAAATACCTAGCTTTGCGGTTGGTGCTGTCGCCAGAACTTTTTTTTTTTTTGACAGCCAAATGGCCTACATGACAGCGGATTTGAGGACAGCCGATGGGGTTCACCTTTCTCAAAAGGGGAGAAGCGTTCTTGTGGAAAAGCTAGCTGGGCTCACTGGGAGGGCTTTAAACTAGGTCTGAAGGGGAGAGGTGGGCGGGATAGTGAGTCTTCCCATACTAAGGTGTGGGATGGCATAGCTATACAAGAGGGACAGGGTGCTAGCAGGGGCCTTGAAGGACCCGCTGCCTTGAGAGGTGCTGGCAACACTGCAGCACATACGAAAATCTACGATGATGAGGCAGCAACTGCTGGGGCAACAGGAGAAGGCCAAATCAAGGGAAATACTTAAAAGGAATTAAGGATTTATCTTTTAAGGAAGTGACAAGACTAGCTGCCCAGCTGAAGAGCCTCTACACAAATGCACGCAGCTTGGGAAATATACAGGAGGAGCTGGAAGCTACTGCAGTGTAAAAAACAATATAATTGTGGGGCCGATACTCTTTAATATCTTCATCAATGACATTGACAGTGGAGTTGAGTGTACCCTCAGCAAGTTTGCTGATGGCATCAAGCTGTGGGGTGCAGTCAACACATAAGAGGGATGGGATGACATCTAGAGGGACCTAAGCAGGCTTGAGCAGTGGGCCCAGTAGAACTCCATGAGGTTCAACAAATCCAAATGCAAGATCTTGCACCTGGGTCGAGGCACTCCTCACTGTCAAAACAAGCTGGGGGATGATAGAGCACAGCCTTGCCAAGAAAGACCTGGGGATACTGGTTAGTGGAAATCAGGACATGAGTCAGAAACGTGCCCTCGCAGCCCAGAAAGCCAACCGTATCCTGGGCTGCACTAAAAGAAGCATGACCAGCAGGTCGAGGGAGGTGATCCTGCCCCACTACTCAGTGCTGGTGAGGCCTCATCTGGAGTACTGCATCCCGATATGGAGTCCTCAGTACAGGAGGGACATAGACCTGTTGAAGCACATTCAGAGGAGGGCCACAAAAATGATGCAAGGAATGGAATGCCTATTCTACGAGGACAAGCTGAGAGAGCTGCGGCTCTTCAGCCTGGAGAAGAGAAAGCTGTGAGGTGACCTGAGAGTGGTCTTTCAATAACTAGAGGGAAACTATAGGAAAAAAAGGAGACAGACTCCTGAGCAGGGTCTGTGGTGATAGAACAAGAGGAAAAACCTTCAAGCTCAAAGAGGGTAGATTTGGGTTAGGTATAAGGAAAAAATCTTTTACAGTGAGGGCAGTGAGGCGCTAGAATGTGTTGCCCAGTTACATGGTTGATGCCCTGCCCCTGGAGACTTTCAAGTTGAGGCTGGATCAGGCCCTGGGCAACCTGATCTAGCTAGGGATGTTCATGTTCATTGCAGGGGAGTTGGACTAGATGGCCTTCAGAGGTCCTTTCAAGTCTAAGGATTCTATGATTCTATAATTCTATGTCAATATCATTCATTTTGCTTTTATGCAAGCTAAAATATCAGCTTGGAGTTGTGTTTTCTGTACCAATCTATTTTTATTTTCTGAAAATGGTTACCCACAGTAGAATTATACCAACACAATATTAGAGCATGACATGACACTGCCCTAAGTCTCATCATACTTCTGCTGAATTCACGTTGGATGAGATGTTTTTCCTGATTTCACATTTACCATGCTTAGTGTTTATTTTGAAGAGTTTCAGATAGCTTTAATTAAATACTCTAATACTGAGAGGTATTAATAACATGATGCATTCATATTAACTAAGGAATTAACTCTGCCCTGTTACTACCTGTTATTAGCAGCTTTTCTTACCAAAGCTGATGCTCAGTATTTAATATTCTATACATATGTTTCTATTGTTGTCACCATATGAAATACTAAATGCACCTGAAGATTTCTGCCAATTTTATCCTTTTGCTGAAGTAACAGCTCACCTTGCAACCCACACTACATAGGTAGCCTGTCACACAGAAGGCCATCACAAGCCTGATGGATCACATCACATTAATTTGAAAGTTACAGAGTAAATGAAATGTCAAAGAGGCAAGTCTACTGATAGAAATTCAGCACAAATGCTAGAATACTAATTAATTACTACACCTGCCATTAAATACATTACATTACCTTTCCATATAGATTTACTCCTTCCACTTTCATTTACTTTGGCTTTATGCTCTGTTTGATATCAGTTTAATTCTTCCCCACATCCCTGAAGGCCAGGGAAGCCTATTTTCTTATATTAGAGAACACTAGGCTTTAATCAGATGCTTACGGGCCTAGGGGTTCAGGCTTTTACAGTGTCTGGAACTAGTATTTGTGCTTGCAAAACTAAAAAAAAATTAAAAAAAAAATCCATCACCCAGTTCATGTTCCAATTCTTCTTTCAAAGAAGTTTTTCTCATAACTAAATGTGAACGTACAGGTAAGCAAAACAAATCAAAGCAAAACAAAACCTAAACCTACAACCCTACCTTGTATGTTATTAATAGAGCACACAAACAGAAATGAAAAGTATGGACACTATACTTAAATACTAAAATAGCTTTTAAATTGTGACTGTGTTTTTTCAAAAAATAAAAAAAAGAGGAGAATTTCTCAAGATAATAATCACTTTATATTTCGTTTAAGACATACAGACAAAGTTTCTCCAGAAAATTACATTTTTAACAGTATTTTCAACACGTCTCCAAGTTTTTTTTTTTCATAAATCCTATGATTAGATATCTGTTAAACATGATCTTTCTGTGCAGCATTGTTGTCTCATCGAGCATCACAGGCAGGTAAGTAAAGCCCAGCATCCAAAAAAATTTAAGAACAATTTTTTCAAAGATCTTTGGTTGGAGTGAAAAGAAGAAAACCAGGCAGAGTTATTGTAAGTGTACTCTCAAATCAGTCGCCACAGGGCCAGAGAGCAGTCCCAGGAGCAGGATTTACAGAGAAGATAGCAAAGTGCAAATTCCCTTTAATACACAACGGTAACCAAACAGAAGACACCAGGCTTTTGCCTCCAGTGTTACTTATAAGTAGAATCTGTGTGACAAAATCAGACAACGTCATATAATACTGCCCTCATAACTGGTCTTAAGTGTTAAATAATAAATCTCCTTAAGAATTGAAAATGCATTTTATATCTGGCCTATCACCTTTTTCTTAAGAAAAGATTTCTTTATTTCTAAGTAAGTCAAATACTGAGACTCAAATCAACCAAGTGCAACACCAACATAACAGACCACCAGCACGGGGCATCCAACCCAGAACACGGCTATTTTTAAGGGAAACCAAGCTCCAAACACATATCCTGTTCAGGACAAAGAATGATATCCTCTCTCTCACTTTCTCTGTGCAATTTCTGTCACATTAGTTCTTCAGTGTGAAAATGAAGATTTATATCTGGGAAAGAAAAGTTACTAGGAAACACTCAGTGATGTAACCCATGTATCACTAACTACTGTTATCTCATTTTCTATTATATACTTTGTCAGAAACTTACTCTTTTTAAAATCTTCTTTTCATATATAGTGCTCTGATCTTCTATTTTTGTGCAAGTATATTACTATAGAGAGTAATGAAAAGACAAGCTTCAGGTATGAAAATTGCAATTTTATTTTTATCTCAAACTCATCTGTCATTAAGGAGAAGTAAACAAGTACAATACATCAAAGTTACAGGTGCAAATGCAATCCAAATAATCTCTCTGTGTTACCAGCTGTCAGCATAGACCAGCAGGCAAGTACTATACTTGCATTCATATGTCTCCTTCATTTAATGAGGCTTTATATCACCTGATAGATTGAATTATCTTTTCCCAGGGTTAATTTTAAAATTATTCCTCTTTTGTTAACATCTTTTCCAAGCAATTTACCGTAAAGAATATTTTTTCCTTTCTTACTATGAAATGACTTATCAAAGCTAAAAAATTCTCTATAGAAATTGATCATATATAATTTCAGTAGTACTTGATTATTTTTTAATTTTTTATCCAGAGAAAGTGGTCTTAATAGTCTTTTCACAAATTCTTTTTATGAAGTCACCCTTTCTTCAAATTGTTTTGTCAAAAAAATAAAAAATAAAAAGAAAGAAAGAAAGAAAAAGACCGTGTTGAAGGGAAAAGTCTCTATTAGCTATATGGAACAAGAAATAACTTCAGAAAATCTACACCAATACGTACAAAAGAAACAACTCACCCATTAAATACTTTCACCATGGGTCAGAATGGCTGGAAAGCTGTGTGGCAGAAAATGATCTGGAGGTTTTAATTGTCACGGGGTTATCCGGACCAATCTATGCCCGTGACAGGGGGCAGTAGGCCTTTGGGCCTCCTCCCCGACCCCTCAAAAATGGGAAGGGAAAATGAAAGGAAAATAAACAGCAGCAGCAACGATCTAAGGAGGAAAACTTATCTTACTAACTATTATATAACACAGTCTAATTGAAATTGAGACTAATAAATCAAATAAAATAGGAGAGAGTTTCCGAGCAAACCTGAAAACTCACGTGCCTGCGTACAAACCAGCTGAAGGAAGGGACCACTGAGAGGGAGGTCCTATGACCTCTGTGACGTAGAGGGACAGGTACCCGGAAGTAGAGTATTAACACTTCAGCTTCCAGTGCACTACATGATGTTATGATGTGGAATACCGAAAATCAAAAAAAATCACAAAACCATGACATTCCGCCCCTTATTCTACATCACTGCATCATGTTCAATACATATATATACAAACAAGCAATGATTAAAATGCATTACACGTACACGTCCATATACATATATATACATAGAATTACTGACTTCACTCCCCTAACATCAAATTCCCTTGTGGTACACATTGAACATCCCCGTTTTTCTGCATCACCCACCAAGTGGACCCAGGTCCCTGGGCAAAAACAGTTCTATGGAGAGGTTTGCCCTTTCCAGAGGCTGGAAAGACCCAAACTGCTTTTCCCAACATGCTCTTTACATGTACTACAGGGACTTAATCACCCTCTACAGTATGTAGTGGGCTGGATTGGGTAGGACCATCACAATTGATAGATCGTCTGGTATTGACCAGCCAGGTGGCTTCTGCCAAATGCTTCTCCCAGTGCTTAAATGTTCCGCCACCCATTGCTTTCAACATAGTTTTTAACAACCTGTTGTATCTTTCAATTTTACCAGAAGCTGGTGCATGATAGGGGATATGATAAATGCACTCAATACTATGATCTTTGGCCCAAGTATTTACAAGAGAATTTTTGAAATGAGTCCCATTATCTGACTCAATTCTTTCTGGAGTGCCATGTCACCACAGGACTTGTTTCTCCAGACCCAATATGGTGTTTTGGGCGGTAGCATGGGGTGTACTGCATATGTTTCAAGTCACCCAATGGTTGCTTCCACTATGGTGAGCACATAACACTTACCATTGCGAGATTGTGGCAAGGTGATATATCAATCTGCCACGACTCCCCATATTTATACTTTTGCTATTGCCCTTCCCCCCAAAGAGGTTTCATCCTCTTGGCTTGTTTAATTATGGCACATGTGTCACAGTCATGAATAACTTGTGCAATAGTGTCCATAGTTAAGCCCACCCCTCGATCTCTAGCCCACTTATATGTTGCACCCCTTCCTTGATGGCCCAAGGTCTCATGGGCCCACTGAGCTAGAAATAATTCTCTCTTGTTCTGCCAGTCCAAGTCTATTTCAGCCACCTCAGTTCTGGCAGCTCGATCTACCTGATGATTATTCTGTTGTTCTTTAGTAGCCCGATTCTTGGGCACATGAGCATCTACATGGCACACCTTTACGACCATATCCTTTATTCGGGCAGAAATGTCTTTCCACAGTTCAGCAGCCCAAATAGGTTTACCCTTCTGCTGCCAGTTGTTTTGTTCCCACTGCTGTAACCACCGCCATAAGGCATTTGCCACCATCCATGAGTCCGTATATAGATAAAGCATTGGCCACCTCTCCCGTTCAGCAACATCTAAGGCAAGTTGGACAGCCTTTACAAATTGGCTTGATTCTCCTTTCCCTTCAGTGGCCTCTGCAACTTGTTGTGTGGGGCTCCACACAGCAGCTTTTCATCTGCGATGCTTCCCCACAGTACGACATGATCCATCTGTGAACAGGGCATATTTCTTTTCATTTTCTGGTAGTTCCGTGTATGGTGCGGCTTCTTTAGTGCGCGATACCTCTTCTCCTGGTGATGTTCCAAACTTTTTACCTTCAGGCCAGTCCATTATCACCTCTAGGATTCCTGGACGACTGAGGTTCCCCATCCAAGCTCATTGTGTAATCAGCGCAATCCACTTACTCCAAGTGGCATCAGTCACATGATGAGTGGAGGGAATCTTTCCTTTAAACATCCAGTTCAGTACTGGCAGTTGAGGTGCTAGAAGGAGCTGTGTTTCAGTACCAATTACTTCGGAAACAGCCCGAACCCCCTCATATGCAGCTAAGATCTCCTTTTCACTTGGAGTGTAGCCCTCTTCCAACCCCCTGTATGCTCGACTCCAGAATCCCAGGGGTAGGCCCCAGGTCTCTCCTGAGGCTCTTTGCCACAGACTCCAAGTGGGACCTTTCTCTCCAGCAGCGGTGTAAAGGATGTTCTTCACATCCTGTCCCGTCCATACTGGCCCTAGGGCCACGGCATGGGCTATCTCCTGTTTAATCTGTTCAAAAGCCTGCTGCTGCACAGGGCCCCATGTAAAATCATTCTTCTTCAGAGTAACCTGATAAAGGGGACTTAAAATAAGGATATAGTTAGGAACATGCATTATCCAAAAACCCACTACACCCAGAAAAGACTGTGTCTCTCCCTTGCTAGCGGGTGGAGACATAGCAGTGATTTTATTGATCACCTCTGCTGGAATGTGACGACATCCATCTTGCCATTTTATACCTAGGAGTTGAATTTCCTGGGCAGGTCCTTTCACTTTGCTTCGCTTAATAGCAAAACCAGCTTGCAGAAGAATTTGGATTATTCGCTTTCCTTTCGTGAAAACTTCTTCTGCTGTATCTCCCCAAACAATGATATCATCAAGATACTGCAGGTGCTCGGGAGCACCGCCCTGCTCAATACAGTTTGAATCAACCCATGGCAAATAGTTGGGCTGTGTTTCCACCCCTGGGGCAAACGGTTCCAAGTATACTGAACGCCCCTCCAGGTGAAAGCAAACTGTGGCCTACATTCTGTGGCCAAAGGAATGGAAAAGAAGGCGTTAGCAATGTCAGTAGTGGCATACCATTTGGCTGCTTTTGACTCCAGTTCATACTGGAGTCATACATGTCCGGTACAGCAGCACTCAGTGGGGCTGTGACTTCATTCAGGCTACGGTAGTCTACCGTCAGCCTCCATTCTCCACTGGCTTTATGCACTGGCCATATGGGGCTGTTAAAAGGTGAGTGAGTTTTGCTTATTACTCCCTGGCTCTCTAGTTGATGAATTAACTTGTGAATGGGGAGCAAGGAATTCTATTTGTGTGGTACTGTCGTCTATGCACCGTTTTTGTGGCAATCGGTACCTGCTGCTCTTTTACCCGTAGCAACCCCACAACAGATGGATCTTCTGACAGGCCAGGCAAAACAGAGAGCTGCTTAATATTGTCTGTCCACAGCAGCTATTCCAAAGACCCATCGATACCCCTTAGGATCCTTGAAATGCCCCCTTCTGAGGTAATCAATACCAAGTATGCATGGAGCCCCTGGGCCAGTCACAATAGGGTGTTTTTGCCAGTCTTTACCAGTGAGGCTTATCTCAGCCTCCAACACAGTCAATTCTTGAGAGCCCCCAGTCACTCCAGAAATATGGATTGATTCTGTCCCTTCATAACTCGAGGACATTAGAGTGCACTGTGCCCCGGTATCCACCAGTGCCTTATATTTCTGTGGTTCTGATGTGCCAGGCCATCAGATCCACACAGTCCAATAAACTGTATTATCCCTTTCCCCCCCCCTGTCTGAGGGCAGGGCCCCTGCCCTATTCATTACCTGTGGTAACTGGAGCAACTGCACTGGCGATTAGTCTGTTTTGTAGTTCTCCCATGTGCTCGTAGTACAGGAGTAGCTTGGTCATAACATTTCCTCATGTCTTCTCTATGGCCACGTAGGTAACGCCGTAAGGCAATATGTGGTGTAGTATTCCCTACTTGAGCCAGGAAGTGTTTGCCTTTAATAGCTGAGATTTTTGTTGATACAGGTGAGAAGGAGGGTTCATCTTTAGTTAGCTGGATTTTCATTAGTTTGATCAGCTCCTTCATTAGACTCCTTGGATTATCCTGATCTTCATCAAGCATTTCTGATACTACTACGGGTTTGTCGCAATTAATCAATAGAGACACTTGCTCTTGCACTTTATTCAGTTGGTCTGTTACTTGTGAGATGGCAGAAATAGAAGCGTGAGTTGGAGGTAGCTGTTGTTCATAGGTTTGGAGTGTAAGAATCAATTCCAAAACTAAGGGTCTTCTCTGTTGGTCCTCTTGTCTGTTAAACGTTGATGCTAGTGTACCGGCGTATCTTACTGGTGCTGTTGTTGTGAGTTGCTGCCATATTTCAGGCGTCTCTCTCAGGATCATCGTCTTGCCATGGACCGTTAGGAACAAAATTAGGGTTATACAACATTTCCATCACGGTTATTTCCCTCAAATACTGGATACCTTCTTCAACTATATCCCTCTGATTCATTTCAGGCTTCAAACTGTCTTTGAGGGGATACCTTTCCTTCACAGCTATTAACAGTAATTCCCAGAGGGTGGGAATTCATTTTCCAAACATTCAGTAGCATAGTACGTAGTACTTCTCTTTATCCACAGATATCAAATGTCTCTGTCAATACCAGTTTTAGACACTGGGAAAANTCCTCCCCGACCCCTCAAAAATGGGAAGGGAAAATGAAAGGAAAATAAACAGCAGCAGCAACGATCTAAGGAGGAAAACTTATCTTACTAACTATTATATAACACAGTCTAATTGAAATTGAGACTAATAAATCAAATAAAATAGGAGAGAGTTTCCGAGCAAACCTGAAAACTCACGTGCCTGCGTACAAACCAGCTGAAGGAAGGGACCACTGAGAGGGAGGTCCTATGACCTCTGTGACGTAGAGGGACAGGTACCCGGAAGTAGAGTATTAACACTTCAGCTTCCAGTGCACTACATGATGTTATGATGTGGAATACCGAAAATCAAAAAAAATCACAAAACCATGACATTCCGCCCCTTATTCTACATCACTGCATCATGTTCAATACATATATATACAAACAAGCAATGATTAAAATGCATTACACGTACACGTCCATATACATATATATACATAGAATTACTGACTTCACTCCCCTAACATCAAATTCCCTTGTGGTACACATTGAACATCCCCGTTTTTCTGCATCACCCACCAAGTGGACCCAGGTCCCTGGGCAAAAACAGTTCTATGGAGAGGTTTGCCCTTTCCAGAGGCTGGAAAGACCCAAACTGCTTTTCCCAACATGCTCTTTACATGTACTACAGGGACTTAATCACCCTCTACAGTATGTAGTGGGCTGGATTGGGTAGGACCATCACAATTGATAGATCGTCTGGTATTGACCAGCCAGGTGGCTTCTGCCAAATGCTTCTCCCAGTGCTTAAATGTTCCGCCACCCATTGCTTTCAACATAGTTTTTAACAACCTGTTGTATCTTTCAATTTTACCAGAAGCTGGTGCATGATAGGGGATATGATAAATGCACTCAATACTATGATCTTTGGCCCAAGTATTTACAAGAGAATTTTTGAAATGAGTCCCATTATCTGACTCAATTCTTTCTGGAGTGCCATGTCACCACAGGACTTGTTTCTCCAGACCCAATATGGTGTTTTGGGCGGTAGCATGGGGTGTACTGCATATGTTTCAAGTCACCCAATGGTTGCTTCCACTATGGTGAGCACATAACACTTACCATTGCGAGATTGTGGCAAGGTGATATATCAATCTGCCACGACTCCCCATATTTATACTTTTGCTATTGCCCTTCCCCCCAAAGAGGTTTCATCCTCTTGGCTTGTTTAATTATGGCACATGTGTCACAGTCATGAATAACTTGTGCAATAGTGTCCATAGTTAAGCCCACCCCTCGATCTCTAGCCCACTTATATGTTGCACCCCTTCCTTGATGGCCCAAGGTCTCATGGGCCCACTGAGCTAGAAATAATTCTCTCTTGTTCTGCCAGTCCAAGTCTATTTCAGCCACCTCAGTTCTGGCAGCTCGATCTACCTGATGATTATTCTGTTGTTCTTTAGTAGCCCGATTCTTGGGCACATGAGCATCTACATGGCACACCTTTACGACCATATCCTTTATTCGGGCAGAAATGTCTTTCCACAGTTCAGCAGCCCAAATAGGTTTACCCTTCTGCTGCCAGTTGTTTTGTTCCCACTGCTGTAACCACCGCCATAAGGCATTTGCCACCATCCATGAGTCCGTATATAGATAAAGCATTGGCCACCTCTCCCGTTCAGCAACATCTAAGGCAAGTTGGACAGCCTTTACAAATTGGCTTGATTCTCCTTTCCCTTCAGTGGCCTCTGCAACTTGTTGTGTGGGGCTCCACACAGCAGCTTTTCATCTGCGATGCTTCCCCACAGTACGACATGATCCATCTGTGAACAGGGCATATTTCTTTTCATTTTCTGGTAGTTCCGTGTATGGTGCGGCTTCTTTAGTGCGCGATACCTCTTCTCCTGGTGATGTTCCAAACTTTTTACCTTCAGGCCAGTCCATTATCACCTCTAGGATTCCTGGACGACTGAGGTTCCCCATCCAAGCTCATTGTGTAATCAGCGCAATCCACTTACTCCAAGTGGCATCAGTCACATGATGAGTGGAGGGAATCTTTCCTTTAAACATCCAGTTCAGTACTGGCAGTTGAGGTGCTAGAAGGAGCTGTGTTTCAGTACCAATTACTTCGGAAACAGCCCGAACCCCCTCATATGCAGCTAAGATCTCCTTTTCACTTGGAGTGTAGCCCTCTTCCAACCCCCTGTATGCTCGACTCCAGAATCCCAGGGGTTGGCCCCAGGTCTCTCCTGAGGCTCTTTGCCACAGACTCCAAGTGGGACCTTTCTCTCCAGCAGCGGTGTAAAGGATGTTCTTCACATCCTGTCCCGTCCATACTGGCCCTAGGGCCACGGCATGGGCTATCTCCTGTTTAATCTGTTCAAAAGCCTGCTGCTGCACAGGGCCCCATGTAAAATCATTCTTCTTCAGAGTAACCTGATAAAGGGGACTTAAAATAAGGATATAGTTAGGAACATGCATTATCCAAAAACCCACTACACCCAGAAAAGACTGTGTCTCTCCCTTGCTAGCGGGTGGAGACATAGCAGTGATTTTATTGATCACCTCTGCTGGAATGTGACGACATCCATCTTGCCATTTTATACCTAGGAGTTGAATTTCCTGGGCAGGTCCTTTCACTTTGCTTCGCTTAATAGCAAAACCAGCTTGCAGAAGAATTTGGATTATTCGCTTTCCTTTCGTGAAAACTTCTTCTGCTGTATCTCCCCAAACAATGATATCATCAAGATACTGCAGGTGCTCGGGAGCACCGCCCTGCTCAATACAGTTTGAATCAACCCATGGCAAATAGTTGGGCTGTGTTTCCACCCCTGGGGCAAACGGTTCCAAGTATACTGAACGCCCCTCCAGGTGAAAGCAAACTGTGGCCTACATTCTGTGGCCAAAGGAATGGAAAAGAAGGCGTTAGCAATGTCAGTAGTGGCATACCATTTGGCTGCTTTTGACTCCAGTTCATACTGGAGTCATACATGTCCGGTACAGCAGCACTCAGTGGGGCTGTGACTTCATTCAGGCTACGGTAGTCTACCGTCAGCCTCCATTCTCCACTGGCTTTATGCACTGGCCATATGGGGCTGTTAAAAGGTGAGTGAGTTTTGCTTATTACTCCCTGGCTCTCTAGTTGATGAATTAACTTGTGAATGGGGAGCAAGGAATTCTATTTGTGTGGTACTGTCGTCTATGCACCGTTTTTGTGGCAATCGGTACCTGCTGCTCTTTTACCCGTAGCAACCCCACAACAGATGGATCTTCTGACAGGCCAGGCAAAACAGAGAGCTGCTTAATATTGTCTGTCCACAGCAGCTATTCCAAAGACCCATCGATACCCCTTAGGATCCTTGAAATGCCCCCTTCTGAGGTAATCAATACCAAGTATGCATGGAGCCCCTGGGCCAGTCACAATAGGGTGTTTTTGCCAGTCTTTACCAGTGAGGCTTATCTCAGCCTCCAACACAGTCAATTCTTGAGAGCCCCCAGTCACTCCAGAAATATGGATTGATTCTGTCCCTTCATAACTCGAGGACATTAGAGTGCACTGTGCCCCGGTATCCACCAGTGCCTTATATTTCTGTGGTTCTGATGTGCCAGGCCATCAGATCCACACAGTCCAATAAACTGTATTATCCCTTTCCCCCCCCCTGTCTGAGGGCAGGGCCCCTGCCCTATTCATTACCTGTGGTAACTGGAGCAACTGCACTGGCGATTAGTCTGTTTTGTAGTTCTCCCATGTGCTCGTAGTACAGGAGTAGCTTGGTCATAACATTTCCTCATGTCTTCTCTATGGCCACGTAGGTAACGCCGTAAGGCAATATGTGGTGTAGTATTCCCTACTTGAGCCAGGAAGTGTTTGCCTTTAATAGCTGAGATTTTTGTTGATACAGGTGAGAAGGAGGGTTCATCTTTAGTTAGCTGGATTTTCATTAGTTTGATCAGCTCCTTCATTAGACTCCTTGGATTATCCTGATCTTCATCAAGCATTTCTGATACTACTACGGGTTTGTCGCAATTAATCAATAGAGACACTTGCTCTTGCACTTTATTCAGTTGGTCTGTTACTTGTGAGATGGCAGAAATAGAAGCGTGAGTTGGAGGTAGCTGTTGTTCATAGGTTTGGAGTGTAAGAATCAATTCCAAAACTAAGGGTCTTCTCTGTTGGTCCTCTTGTCTGTTAAACGTTGATGCTAGTGTACCGGCGTATCTTACTGGTGCTGTTGTTGTGAGTTGCTGCCATATTTCAGGCGTCTCTCTCAGGATCATCGTCTTGCCATGGACCGTTAGGAACAAAATTAGGGTTATACAACATTTCCATCACGGTTATTTCCCTCAAATACTGGATACCTTCTTCAACTATATCCCTCTGATTCATTTCAGGCTTCAAACTGTCTTTGAGGGGATACCTTTCCTTCACAGCTATTAACAGTAATTCCCAGAGGGTGGCAGCCCCATCCCAACATCTACTAATCCCTCTGTCAATAGCTGCGTCTCTGGTGATACCTCCTAGTTGGCAAGCTTCATTACCATCTAGAGACAAGCTATTGGCTCCTTTGTCCCAACAGTGAAGCAACCAGGAAACAAGAGTTTCTTTCGATTGCCGTGTAAACTCCTTTCTTGAGCCTTGGATTTCAGTCAACTTCAGAGGTCGACAAACAGTAATAGAGACCTCCTCTTCATCACTCTCTTCTTCATGTCTCTTAGTTTTTTCTTTTGCCTTTCTCGATACTGGTGGTTCTGAGGAGGGCCCCTCGCCTGGATCTTCCTCTACCTCCTCCTCTGCTTCTTCTTTTTTCCGCTCTAGATGCAAGGACACTCATTTCCGTTTCTTGCCTTCCACAGGGGCAACTGACATTGTTACTGGTGTTTCCTGTGATTGATCCGATTTGACTTGGAGATTTTCCCCCTTTGGCTTGAACCTCAGCTCAGAAACTCACTCTCTCCAGAATAGTGTTATATAGGGCGCGGTAAGCACAAGGCAAGCCCCAAATAAGTTGTACCTCCTTAGATTTGCACAAGCCGCACAGTCCCTGACTCAAATACTGGCTTAGTTTCTCAAGATCCCACAGGTGTTCAAGAGTGAAATCCCATGACATTGTGGGTCCCCACACTTCCAGTCAGCATTCTCTGCTTTTGGAGGAGATTCTTTCCGCATAACACAAATGGATAGGAATACATTCAGAGAGATGGATAACATGCACACGAGTGTGCCCACTAGCTCGACACTCGAAAAACGTGTGACGAACTGTGAAGAAAGCCTGGAAACTGGTCTGAACATTGTGTTGTTTGTGAAATTAGCTATTCCATCTGGGATGTAACAAGTCCAAAGAAGGGCAATGAAGTTGGTAATGGACCTGGAGCACAAGTCTTATGAGAAGTGGCTGAGGGAACTGGGATAGTCTAGTCTGAAGAAGATGACGCTCAGGGGAGACCTTATCACTCTCTACAGCTTAACTACCTTAATGATTCTATGATTCCATGATTTCTGAGGTCTAAAGGACACAGGTAATTTGTGCATGCATATGGTTCATAGGGGACTTAGTATAGCACTCTCTTGTATATCTATCTTCTACTAGTCCATTAGAAAAATCACAACAAAAATGCATTACTGTAACTTGCAGAGCAAAGTGTCTCAAAGTGACTATGATCTGTCTATTATGTCAGATCATATTGTATAATTTGTTCTTGTACTTACAATAGAGAGACACTTTGTTGGCTGTCGCTGGATACACCGTGTGACTGGTAAAGCCAGTAGTGATCCAGTTACAGGTACAAATAATTACCACTGAACTGAAATCTCAGTTAAACTTTACTAATAGTAAACAGCAGCTCAAAATAAAATTATTGGGAAAATAAGGGTATTAATGGCAGTCTTAAAAAATGTTATGAGAAAAAATAACCCCCAATATTTAGATATGGGTAAAAATCTTCTGTTAGTCCAGTTAATGTTTTGAACTTCTAATAGTTTAAATTATCTAAATCAGAACACCTGTAATAATACAGTTTCTTTCTGTTTACCCCCTTTTCTAATGTAAGCTCACCCTAACTGTGACCAGTTGGATCCTAAGTTCAATAATGCCAACTTTCATCAAAAAGAATGGAAAGGACAAGGTTAGAATTTATCTCGGTCCCCTTGCTGGGAAAAGTTTTATGTTGCTGATGAGTCTCCCCTCCTCCATAGTTTTGGATCCTCCTGGGGCTGTTTTTTTTAAATACATTTTCAGACTGCAGTCTGGTCCTGTCTCCTTACTTTCCTGATAAAGGTTAAAATTTGCAGAGCTGCCCCCATCAACCTCAGTTAACACAAGAGAGAGCTCTTTTTCTTGCAACAGCTAACAAGGATTGTAAGAGCTTTACAACCTACGGAACTAAAGGTCATCAGAATAGGGAACAGATTAAGGTACATTTCAGAGTTCCATCCTGGAAGACTATCACATTAACCATGTCGTGTGTGGGTTCCCACAGCAGAAGACAGGGCTGTAAGGTGATGCAAAGCCCGTCTCATATAACTACTGAGAAAAGTCTTTTAGTGATTCTTCATGTTGTTGAGTACCATCAGAGTATCAAAAATTTTCTGTGTAAAGATTTAGGAGAACGAGTCCTAAGTTACACATAGTGCAGTTTTAATAGCTGAGCTAGTACACCACTTGAGCACCTCTTAAATTTTCTAAAAAGCAGTCCTTATAGAAAATGCTAAAATATCTAGGAAGTATCTCCCTAATTTAGAATCATAAAATCCTTTGAGTTGGAAAGAATCATAGTTAGTAAGATAAGTTTTCCTCCTTAGATCGTTGCTGCTGCTGTTTATTTTCCTTTCATTTTCCCTTCCCATTTTTGAGGGGTCGGGGAGGA
>JACDJE010002441.1:21427-35225 GCA_016647715.1 Pavo muticus
TGATGCTGCAATGAGAGCATCAGTGGGAATTTGGTGGTGTTGGTGGGCTGGGCGAGTGGGGATTTGGGAGCACCTGTGGGCATCCTGACGGATTTGTTGGGATTTTCTATGGATATCTGCACTTCCCACGTTGATTTTTGATGGTATCCATGGATATCTTGCACTTTTTGCATGGATTTTTGGCATTTTCCATGGATATTCTGCACATTTCCCATGGATATTTTGCATTTCCTAACGACACCCCGTGTTTTTCCCATTAATTTTTGGTATTATCCATGGGCACCCTGGACTTCCTCCATGGAATTTTCAGTGATATCCATGGACTTTTGGTAGCTTTCATGGACTTCCTGGATCCAAGACTTCCAGGATCCCTGGAATTCCTGCGGCCCACACAAAGCTTTTAGACTTCCTTCTCCAATTTGCCTTTTCTACCCCTAAATTCTGCTTGCTTGGCTCCCGCAGCTCAAGGCACAACTCAGCGCAACCTCCTTCAAAACATCCCATTCCCACCTCACTCAGGAGGCCAAAAAGCACTGGGGACAAGCGACACCATTCACTTTATCCCCCCTTTACACCCCTTCTCTGCTCATTCCCACCTTAATCACGCCTCACGGGGCTCAACGTGCCCCAAACCCAAAGGGATTTTCTCCTACTCACGACAACGCGCCGCCGTCCTCCAGTCGGCCACAACGATTCCCTCCTCCTGGCAGCTCTCCGCGTAGGCATTCAGTGCCTGGCACAGAACTATGTGGAGCCCTTCGTAGCTGCAGAGGTCAGAAATGCAGTTTTTCACAAAGATATCAGTGTTGACTGCATCATGACAGCCTTGGAATGGCCCCGGGTTTTGGGCCAGCAGCCCGCAGAACGCCTCCGTGTTGTACTTTGCTGTCTCTCTCCACGAGCAATGCTTGCATTCACCACCACAGCTATCCAAGCAGATCCTGTGATCACCAAGAACCTTCCAGACCTGTCCCAGAGCCACTGGGTCCTGCGCCAAGGTGCTGTCGGGCAGAAGGGCATCATCATGGGGATCGCCGTTGCTGTTCCCACACATCCCGCACACTTTGCCTGAGTGAGTGCTGGGGATCTTCACCATCAGGTGGTCGTCCCAGTTGTACAGCACCGTCAGCATGAAGTCGGTTTTGATCAGGGCAAAGTTGCCCTTCTGTTGGAGATGGAGTTTCCCTTGGGCGAGGGAGACGGGGAGGCGGGTGAGGTGGTTGTTCACCTGGAAAAGAGAAAGTAATGGGAGAAATGGAATGCAAGGCAACACAAAGGTTGGGTTTGTTGCTTTTCTGAGGGGTCTTCTTGCAAGCTGCAAGCCTCTAAATTGGCAGAGAGGGAATAAGGATATAAAAGCAATCAACCACCCAACCAGCCCCAAAAAACACACTACCACTCACCCAACCAACTACCAAATCAACCGCCCAACCAGCCACCCAACCAGCAACCACTCACCCAACCAACAACCAAATCAACCACCCAACCAGCCACCCAGCCAGCCCCAAAATCACCCAACCATTCACCCAATCAGCTACCAAATCAACCACCCAGTCACCCACCCAACCAGCCCCCAAATCACCCAACCATTCACCCAACCAACTACCAAATCAACCACCATACCACCCACCCAACCAGCCCCAAAATCACCCAACCAACTACCAAATCAACCACCCAACCAGACACCCAACCAGCCCCCAAAATCACCCAACCATTCACCCAACCAACTACCAAATCAACCACCCAGTCACCCACCCAACCAGCCCCAAAATCACCCAACCATTCACCCAACCAACTACCAAATCAACCACCCAATCACCAAATCAACCACCCAATCANCAACGGCAGGGAAACACTCTTGCACACTGGCCATAAATGGGAACAGTGGGGTTCTGGGGTGGGATAAAGCACTGAGTGAGACCGTCCCCACCTCTGGTTCATCCCCATACGGGTTTATCCCAAGACTGGGGCTCACAACCTTCACAATAAACCAAAACCAAATCCCAAAATGGATCCCAACTCACTGCAGAAATCATTGGTCCTCCACTCCTCAATGGTCACCCCAGCAGATTGGCAGAGGTCGACGTAGCGTGCGACGTGTTGGCACACCACCTCCTCCTCCTGCTCTGGGTGAAGGCACAAATCAAGCTTGCAATTTTCGGCATATTTTGAGGGTTCCACCATAGCGTGACACCCTCTGAAGGGTCCATCTGTCCTCGAGATGATCCCACAAAGCTTCTCCTGCTCAGCGGTGATCATTGAGCTGGGACATTCCTTCCTCGACAGCTCTGTGCAACCCGGGATGTCGGCCACCTTCCAGCTGTGCCCGAAGGCACTGGGGTCGGACGTCACACGGCCGTCCTTCAGCATCATCTCATCCCTCGTGTCCCCATTGAAGTTCCCACAGAGCCCGCAGAGGCTGTCCTCATAAGTGGAGGGCGCCGACACGCCGACGTTGCCGCGCCGATCGTAGGTGACGTTGAGGCCAAAATCGGTCTCTATCACCACATCCCGCCCACCTCTGTAGACCAGGATCTTCCCGTTGTGGGAGTAGGGGAGGTTGACAGATCGGTCGTTGACCTGAGTGCAAAAGTCCAAAAAAAAAAAGTGGAAAAAAAGGGAAGGTTTGGGGTCAAAATAGGAAAATGGATCGGCTGTCAGTTGGGCGAAACGTGAAGTTTGGACCTAAAGTGGTCAAATCTGGACTGAAAGCATCCAAGTGATTTAGGTGATGCTCTCCAGATTGAATCATCTGCCCCAAAGAGATGTCCACCAGCTTTGGGATGATGGGTGGGATCCAAATTAGGCCCTAAACCATCCAAACCTGGACCTAAACCATCAAAAATCTGGCTCTAAACCAACCCAAATGGGACCTAAACGTCCAAAATGGGACCTAAACCTCCAAAATGGGACCTAAACCATCCCAACTCTTCAGATGAAGGCTCTTCAGATTCAATCATCTGCCCCCAAAAGATGTCCACCAGCTTTGGGATGATGGGTGGGATCCAAATTAGGCCCTAAACCATCCAAACCTGGACGTAAACCATCAAAAATCTGGCTCTAAACCAACCCAAATGGGACCTAAACGTCCAAAATGGGACCTAAACCACCCAAAATGGGACCTAAACCATCCCAACTCTTCAGATGAAGGCTCTTCAGATTCAATCATCTGCCCCCAAAAGATGTCCACCAGCTTTGGGATGATAGGTGGGATCCAAATTTGGACTTAAACATCCCAAATTAGCCCTAAACCATCAAAAATCTGGCTCTAAACCAACCCAAATGGGACCTAAACATCCAAAATGGGACCTAAACCATCCCAACTCTTCAGATGAAGGCTCTTCAGATTGAATCATCTGCCCCCAAAAGATGTCCACCAGCTTTGAGGTGACGGATGGTGTCCAAAATTTGGGCCTAAAACATCAAAAATATGGACACAAATAATCCAAAACTGGACCTAAAACCTCCAAAATTGGACGTAAAATACAAAACTTGGCCCTAAAACCTCAAAAATTGGGACCAAAGCATCCAAAACATGAACATAAATCATCCAAAATGGGACAGAAACATCCAAAATTGGACCTGAAATACAACATTTGGACTTAAGGCATCCAAGATTTGGGTCTAAAACATAAAAAAAATGGACCTAAACCAACCAAAATTTGGACCTAAACCGTTGAAACTCTGTAGGTGAAGGCTCTTCAAATTGAATCATCTGCCCCCAAAAGAGGCACCCCAACTCTGAGAGGGGCAGAGCTGGAAGCTCAGGCCGGTTTGGGTGGAGATCTTCACTTTTAGGCAATTCATTTCGTTTTGATGAAGGTGGGGCCAAGAGGAGCTGATCGCTCTGAATCTCAGTCGAGGGGTGGGAGGAAAAAAGCCATGGTTTTTTTGGGGTGATATTCTGCAGTTTCCAAACAGAGGGGGATAAGTAAAAGAAGAAGAATAAATACGGGGGGGAAATGAGGTTGGGTTGAGGAGATGGAAGTGGAGAGCACAGAAACTGGGGGAAACGAGGTTGGGTTGAGGAGGAGGTTGAGGGTGGGGAGGGAGAAATCGGGGTGAACTCACGGTGATTTTATTGGGGTCCTTCTGGCTGATGGTGATACTCTTCCCATAGACTTTAACCCTGACGAGGGTGATGAAGGGTGGAGATCTGCCATCCTTGAGGCCATTCTGCGCCAACACCTGGAAGTCCACCAGCCCTCTGCTGCTCTTGCACAACCCAACCAGCTGATAAAGGCACGTGCCCTGGAAGGTGAACCATCCGCCATCGAAGCTCTTGTAGTGCGTGCTGCCCACCGCCGTGCAGACCCCATAACTCGTCGGGTAGCACCCCCGGATGCCATCCTTCACCCCACACTCCTCCTTGGCTCTGCAGCTGGCTTGGTGACACATCACCTTCCTGTTCTCCTCCATACAGATGCAACGCTTGGTGCAGCCATCGTCGCCCCAGAATTCCTCCCCAGGGCCGTAGAGGAGACCTTCGTAAACGCATCCGCACTCGGATTTGGGGATGCATCTCCCAGCATCCAACACGAAGCCCTCCGTGCACATGCAGCCCTCCACGCAGGACGAGGAGGTGCAGTCGGATGGGATGGCTGCATCGTTGCAGGTTGCGGGGCAGGCGGTCCCGCACGACGTGTGGTTGCTGTTGGCCGGGCAGGAGGGATCTGTGGGAATGGATGGGATGTTAGGGGCTGCTATGGGGTCGTGGTTCATTTTTTGGGGGGGTAAGAGAGAGTGATGCTGCAATGAGAGCATGAATGGGGTCATGGTTCATTTTTGGGGGGGTAAGAGAGCGTGATGCTGCAATGAGAGCATCAATGGGGTCATGGTTCATTTTTGGGGGGGTAAGAGAGCGTGATGCTGCAATGAGAGCATCAATGGGGTCATGGTTCATTTTTGGGGGGGTAAGAGAGCGTGATGCTGCAATGAGAGCATCAATGGGGTCATGGTTCATTTTTGGGGGGGTAAGAGAGCGTGATGCTGCAATGAGAGCATCAATGGGGTCATGGTTCATTTTTGGGGGGGTAAGAGAGCGTGATGCTGCAATGAGAGCATCAATGGGGTCATGGTTCATTTTTGGGGGGGTAAGAGAGCGTGATGCTGCAATGAGAGCATCAATGGGGTCATGGTTCATTTTTGGGGGGGTAAGAGAGCGTGATGCTGCAATGAGAGCATCAATGGGGTCATGGTTCATTTTTGGGGGGGTAAGAGAGCGTGATGCTGCAATGAGAGCATCAATGGGGTCATGGTTCATTTTTGGGGGGGTAAGAGAGCGTGATGCTGCAATGAGAGCATCAATGGGGTCATGGTTCATTTTTGGGGGGGTAAGAGAGCGTGATGCTGCAATGAGAGCATCAATGGGGTCATGGTTCATTTTTGGGGGGGTAAGAGAGCGTGATGCTGCAATGAGAGCATCAATGGGGTCATGGTTCATTTTTGGGGGGGTAAGAGAGCGTGATGCTGCAATGAGAGCATCAATGGGGTCATGGTTCATTTTTGGGGGGGTAAGAGAGCGTGATGCTGCAATGAGAGCATCAATGGGGTCATGGTTCATTTTTGGGGGGGTAAGAGAGCGTGATGCTGCAATGAGAGCATCAATGGGGTCATGGTTCATTTTTGGGGGGGTAAGAGAGCGTGATGCTGCAATGAGAGCATCAATGGGGTCATGGTTCATTTTTGGGGGGGTAAGAGAGCGTGATGCTGCAATGAGAGCATCAATGGGGTCATGGTTCATTTTTGGGGGGGTAAGAGAGCGTGATGCTGCAATGAGAGCATCAATGGGGTCATGGTTCATTTTTGGGGGGGTAAGAGAGCGTGATGCTGCAATGAGAGCATCAATGGGGTCATGGTTCATTTTTGGGGGGGTAAGAGAGCGTGATGCTGCAATGAGAGCATCAATGGGGTCATGGTTCATTTTTGGGGGGGTAAGAGAGCGTGATGCTGCAATGAGAGCATCAATGGGGTCATGGTTCATTTTTGGGGGGGTAAGAGAGCGTGATGCTGCAATGAGAGCATCAATGGGGTCATGGTTCATTTTTGGGGGGGTAAGAGAGCGTGATGCTGCAATGAGAGCATCAATGGGGTCATGGTTCATTTTTGGGGGGGTAAGAGAGCGTGATGCTGCAATGAGAGCATCAATGGGGTCATGGTTCATTTTTGGGGGGGTAAGAGAGCGTGATGCTGCAATGAGAGCATCAATGGGGTCATGGTTCATTTTTGGGGGGGTAAGAGAGCGTGATGCTGCAATGAGAGCATCAATGGGGTCATGGTTCATTTTTGGGGGGGTAAGAGAGCGTGATGCTGCAATGAGAGCATCAATGGGGTCATGGTTCATTTTTGGGGGGGTAAGAGAGCGTGATGCTGCAATGAGAGCATCAATGGGGTCATGGTTCATTTTTGGGGGGGTAAGAGAGCGTGATGCTGCAATGAGAGCATCAATGGGGTCATGGTTCATTTTTGGGGGGGTAAGAGAGCGTGATGCTGCAATGAGAGCATCAATGGGGTCATGGTTCATTTTTGGGGGGGTAAGAGAGCGTGATGCTGCAATGAGAGCATCAATGGGGTCATGGTTCATTTTTGGGGGGGTAAGAGAGCGTGATGCTGCAATGAGAGCATCAATGGGGTCATGGTTCATTTTTGGGGGGGTAAGAGAGCGTGATGCTGCAATGAGAGCATCAATGGGGTCATGGTTCATTTTTGGGGGGGTAAGAGAGCGTGATGCTGCAATGAGAGCATCAATGGGGTCATGGTTCATTTTTGGGGGGGTAAGAGAGCGTGATGCTGCAATGAGAGCATCAATGGGGTCATGGTTCATTTTTGGGGGGGTAAGAGAGCGTGATGCTGCAATGAGAGCATCAATGGGGTCATGGTTCATTTTTGGGGGGGTAAGAGAGCGTGATGCTGCAATGAGAGCATCAATGGGGTCATGGTTCATTTTTGGGGGGGTAAGAGAGCGTGATGCTGCAATGAGAGCATCAATGGGGTCATGGTTCATTTTTGGGGGGGTAAGAGAGCGTGATGCTGCAATGAGAGCATCAATGGGGTCATGGTTCATTTTTGGGGGGGTAAGAGAGCGTGATGCTGCAATGAGAGCATCAATGGGGTCATGGTTCATTTTTGGGGGGGTAAGAGAGCGTGATGCTGCAATGAGAGCATCAATGGGGTCATGGTTCATTTTTGGGGGGGTAAGAGAGCGTGATGCTGCAATGAGAGCATCAATGGGGTCATGGTTCATTTTTGGGGGGGTAAGAGAGCGTGATGCTGCAATGAGAGCATCAATGGGGTCATGGTTCATTTTTGGGGGGGTAAGAGAGCGTGATGCTGCAATGAGAGCATCAATGGGGTCATGGTTCATTTTTGGGGGGGTAAGAGAGCGTGATGCTGCAATGAGAGCATCAATGGGGTCATGGTTCATTTTTGGGGGGGTAAGAGAGCGTGATGCTGCAATGAGAGCATCAATGGGGTCATGGTTCATTTTTGGGGGGGTAAGAGAGCGTGATGCTGCAATGAGAGCATCAATGGGGTCATGGTTCATTTTTGGGGGGGTAAGAGAGCGTGATGCTGCAATGAGAGCATCAATGGGGTCATGGTTCATTTTTGGGGGGGTAAGAGAGCGTGATGCTGCAATGAGAGCATCAATGGGGTCATGGTTCATTTTTGGGGGGGTAAGAGAGCGTGATGCTGCAATGAGAGCATCAATGGGGTCATGGTTCATTTTTGGGGGGGTAAGAGAGCGTGATGCTGCAATGAGAGCATCAATGGGGTCATGGTTCATTTTTGGGGGGGTAAGAGAGCGTGATGCTGCAATGAGAGCATCAATGGGGTCATGGTTCATTTTTGGGGGGGTAAGAGAGCGTGATGCTGCAATGAGAGCATCAATGGGGTCATGGTTCATTTTTGGGGGGGTAAGAGAGCGTGATGCTGCAATGAGAGCATCAATGGGAATTTGGTGGTGTTGGTGGGCTGGGCGAGTGGGGATTTGGGAGCACCTGTGGGCATCCTGACGGATTTGTTGGGATTTTCTATGGATATCTGCACTTCCCACGTTGATTTTTGATGGTATCCATGGATATCTTGCACTTTTTGCATGGATGTTTGGCATTTTCCATGGATATTCTGCACATTTCCCATGGATATTTGGAGTTTCCTAACGACACCCCGTGTTTTTCCCATTAATTTTTGGTATTATCCATGGGCACCCTGGACTTCCTCCATGGAATTTTCAGTGATATCCATGGACTTTTGGTAGCTTTCATGGACTTCCTGGATCCAAGACTTCCAGGATCCCTGGAATTCCTGCGGCCCACACAAAGCTTTTAGATTTCCTTCTCCAATTTGCCTTTTCTACCCCTAAATTCTGCTTGCTTGGCTCCCGCAGCTCAAGGCACAACTCAGCGCAACCTCCTTCAAAACATCCCATTCCCACCTCACTCAGGAGGCCAAAAAGCACTGGGGACAAGCGACACCATTCACTTTATCCCCCCTTTACACCCCTTCTCTGCTCATTCCCACCTTAATCACGCCTCACGGGGCTCAACGTGCCCCAAACCCAAAGGGATTTTCTCCTACTCACGACAACGCGCCGCCGTCCTCCAGTCGGCCACAACGATTCCCTCCTCCTGGCAGCTCTCCGCGTAGGCATTCAGTGCCTGGCACAGAACTATGTGGAGCCCTTCGTAGCTGCAGAGGTCAGAAATGCAGTTTTTCACAAAGATATCAGTGTTGACTGCATCATGACAGCCTTGGAATGGCCCCGGGTTTTGGGCCAGCAGCCCGCAGAACGCCTCCGTGTTGTACTTTGCTGTCTCTCTCCACGAGCAATGCTTGCATTCACCACCGCAGCTATCCAAGCAGATCCTGTGATCACCAAGAACCTTCCAGACCTGTCCCAGAGCCACTGGGTCCTGCGCCAAGGTGCTGTCGGGCAGCAGGGCATCATCCTGGGGATCGCCGTTGCTGTTCCCACACATCCCGCACACTTTGCCTGAGTGAGTGCTGGGGATCTTCACCATCAGGTGGTCGTCCCAGTTGTACAGCACCGTCAGCATGAAGTCGGTTTTGATCCGGGCAAAGTTGCCCTTCTGTTGGAGATGGAGTTTCCCTTGGGCGAGGGAGACGGGGAGGCGGGTGAGGTGGTTGTTCACCTGGAAAAGAGAAAGTAATGGGAGAAATGGAATGCAAGGCAACACAAAGGTTGGGTTTGTTGCTTTTCTGAGGGGTCTTCTTGCAAGCTGCAAGCCTCTAAATTGGCAGAGAGGGAATAAGGATATAAAAGCAATCAACCACCCAACCAGCCCCAAAAAACACACTACCACTCACCCAACCAACTACCAAATCAACCGCCCAACCAGCCACCCAACCAGCAACCACTCACCCAACCAACAACCAAATCAACCACCCAACCAGCCACCCAGCCAGCCCCAAAATCACCCAACCATTCACCCAATCAGCTACCAAATCAACCACCCAGTCACCCACCCAACCAGCCCCCAAATCACCCAACCATTCACCCAACCAACTACCAAATCAACCACCATACCACCCACCCAACCAGCCCCAAAATCACCCAACCAACTACCAAATCAACCACCCAACCAGACACCCAACCAGCCCCCAAAATCACCCAACCATTCACCCAACCAACTACCAAATCAACCACCCAGTCACCCACCCAACCAGCCCCAAAATCACCCAACCATTCACCCAACCAACTACCAAATCAACCACCCAATCACCAAATCAACCACCCAATCACCAAATCAACCACCCAACCAGCCCCAAAAAACACCCAATCACTCACCCAACCAACTACCAAATCAACCACCCAACCAGCCCCAAAGTCACCCAACCATTCACCCAACCAACTACCAAATCAACCATCCAACCATCCAGCCAATCATTCAGAAAGAAGAACATCTGATCACCCAAAGAAACACCCAAACATCCAACCAAACATCCAACCAAACGCCCAGCCACCCAACCAGCCACCCAAAAAACCCACCCAACCATCAGATCAGTCATCCAACCACCCAATGAAAAACCCACCCACCCATCAAGTCTACCACCCAGTCATCCAGTCAATCACCCAAAGAAACACCCAACCACCCACCCATCAAATCAACAAATCATCCAAAAAAAACCCAACATCCAACCACCCAAAACCCCACCTAACCACCCACCCACCCAATTACCAAATCAACCACCCAACCATCCAAGAAACCCCATCTAACTGCCCAAAAAACCACCCTACCACCCAACCACCCACCCAGTCAACTACCAAATCAACCACACCCCCACCCCCAACCACCTTCCCCACCCAAAACCCATCTAACAAAACCCCAGAAAACCTCTTCCCCTCCTCGTCTTCCACCAGAAATCCAACAAACCACCCGTATCAGTGCCACCAAAAGAGCACAGAGGACATCCTCGATGGGAGATCCCGCACTGAGACACAAGAAACGCCCACCCAGCAGCACCACTGACACACACAGGTACGTTAACCCACAGCATTACTTCACATCTCTTGACTGTTTTCCTCCTCACGTACCATCACAAATCCATTCTCAGCCCTCATCATGACGACCGTGATGTCGTAGGCTTGGACGGTCACGGCATCGATGTAGGGGGTTTGGGCATTGCCCCTGTGGCCATTTTTGACCTCAACGTTGAAGAAGGGCAGCTTGACGGCTGGGTCGCAGGTCTTGCTCAAAGTGTAGGAGCACATGCCCGTGAAATCGAAGGTTTTCCCATCAAAAGTTCTGTAGTGGGGCCCACCGATGACCCAGCAGGTGGAGGAGGTCTCTGGGATGCACACGGTCCCTGCTTCCAACAACTCGCACCTCTCCTGCTCCTCCTCCTCGCAGATGTCAGAGCAGGAAGGAGTGGAGGAAGCTGGTGAGAAAGAAAACACGGAGGGTGATGAGGAGCAAAACCACGAGCCCTCAGCGTGCCCTCGCTGCTGGGAATGTAGATGGACAAAGTATGGGGTCAAAAAGAAATGATCCTTCCTTCCTTCCCAGCGCTGCTGGGGTGCTGGGTTCAGTTGTGGGATCCCAGAGCAATGGGAAGAGTTCAGTTGTGGGCTGAACCAACACACACCAACCCAATTCTGTGACCCCACCAACCCCATTCTGTGATCCTACACCCCAAAACCATGCCAACCCCACCCTGTGACCCCACCAACCAACGCCAATCCCATTTTGTGATCCTACACCCCAAAACCCCACCAATCCCATTCTGTGATCCTACACCCCAAAAAACCCCACCAATCCCATTCTGTGATCCTACACCCCAAAAAACCCCACCAATCCCATTCTGTGATCCTACACCCCAAAAAACCCCACCAACCCCATTCTGTGATCCTACACCCCATAAAACCCCACCAACCCCCCACCAACACCTTCCTGTGATCCCACCAACCCACACCAACCCCATCCTGTGACCCCACCAACCCCAAACCCCACCAACCACCCATCCCACTTTGTGATCCAACACCCCAAAACCCCACCAACCCCATCCTGACCCTACTTACGTGTGGCGCACAGACCAGCGAAACCGTAACCCGTGAAACTCTGAAAGCCAAATCCCAGCAGCCCAAAAGTCACGTGCTCATTCTCAGAGCTCCAGCTGCCAGTCGAGCTGCTCAGGCTGTGCATGGACCAGGAGAAGTCCGTGCCAGGGATTTCCTTCCATTCCCTATTTCTCACTTCCTGCTGTTGCTGCTGCTGTTGCACGATGGCGTTGGTGTAGGAATTCTCGGCCACGAGGATGACGTAGTTGTACTCGTTCAACCCGGTGAAACGGTACGAAGTGCAGTAGGACGAGATGGGTGGGATGGTAAGGAGGAAGGGGTCTTGCCAAAAAAAATACCCCTTCGAGCCGGTAAAGAAGAAAACCACCTGAATTGGTACCGAAGAACTCACATAGAAGGGAGAATTTGGCTTCGTTTTGAAGACTTGGACTTCCCCGGCCTCCATGTGCTTTCTGGAGGCCTTGCTGCCCTCGTGGTAGGAGATGGAGCCGGCTTTGGCTGCCACAACGTAGACGAGATCATGGACTTTCTGGAGGGGGTTGGGGGGCACGATGTAGGTCTTCCCCCACGCGCTGATGGGGAGGAGCTGCTCCACCACGTAGTCACAACCGCTGCGCACCTTGGCACAGGTGTGACCGCTGAGCACGGCGACGGCGTTGTCTGATGTCACTTTGGTCCCCGAGAGGTCATCTTCACTTTGGAACTGCACGCCCTGATAGGGACTCAAAGAGATGGAAAGAGTGGAGCCGGATCTGTAGAACCTCCCTCGGAAATGAATTTTCCCTTTGATCTTGATGGAAACATTTGATGGCTCCTTCCCGGCCACCACGGCGAATTCCTTCAGCCCCTCTCCGGCTGCATCGTTGGGTGTCACCACGTAGTATTCATTGCCCAGCATGGCCGTGGGCAGCACGGCGGTGGCACCGACGCTGTAGGTTTTGGAGCTGGTGATGACGACGGAGATGTCTTTGGTGGACATCACCAAAAGGCTCTTCTGGGACATCCTCTTGTTGACCAACTCCAAGTGGCTGGGGATGGGGATGGAGGAGGTTTGGTCCTTCCTGAGGGTGGTGGTCTCATAGAAGGAGCCATCGGTGGCCGTCATGTTTACTTGGGTGTTGTCGGAGTAGGCGGTGAGGAGGAGGAGGAGGCTGGGGCGGACGGCTGCGTCGCTGTTCTGGAGGACAGCAACGAGGAACTCCTCCCCCCGGAACATGGCGGAGGTGAGGGCTGGGAAGGAGGAGGTCCNAAATTGAATCATCTGCCCCCAAAAGAGGCACCCCAACTCTGAGAGGGGCAGAGCTGGAAGCTCAGGCCGGTTTGGGTGGAGATCTTCACTTTTAGGCAATTCATTTCGTTTTGATGAAGGTGGGGCCAAGAGGAGCTGATCGCTCTGAATCTCAGTCGAGGGGTGGGAGGAAAAAAGCCATGGTTTTTTTGGGGTGATATTCTGCAGTTTCCAAACAGAGGGGGATAAGTAAAAGAAGAAGAATAAATACGGGGGGGAAATGAGGTTGGGTTGAGGAGATGGAAGTGGAGAGCACAGAAACTGGGGGAAACGAGGTTGGGTTGAGGAGGAGGTTGAGGGTGGGGAGGGAGAAATCGGGGTGAACTCACGGTGATTTTATTGGGGTCCTTCTGGCTGATGGTGATACTCTTCCCATAGACTTTAACCCTGACGAGGGTGATGAAGGGTGGAGATCTGCCATCCTTGAGGCCATTCTGCGCCAACACCTGGAAGTCCACCAGCCCTCTGCTGCTCTTGCACAACCCAACCAGCTGATAAAGGCACGTGCCCTGGAAGGTGAACCATCCGCCATCGAAGCTCTTGTAGTGCGTGCTGCCCACCGCCGTGCAGACCCCATAACTCGTCGGGTAGCACCCCAGGATGCCATCCTTCACCCCACACTCCTCCTTGGCTCTGCAGCTGGCTTGGTGACACATCACCTTCCTGTTCTCCTCCATACAGATGCAACGCTTGGTGCAGCCATCGTCGCCCCAGAATTCCTCCCCAGGGCCGTAGAGGAGACCTTCGTAAACGCATCCGCACTCGGATTTGGGGATGCATCTCCCAGCATCCAACACGAAGCCCTCCGTGCACATGCAGCCCTCCACGCAGGACGAGGAGGTGCAGTCGGATGGGATGGCTGCATCGTTGCAGGTTGCGGGGCAGGCGGTCCCGCACGACGTGTGGTTGCTGTTGGCCGGGCAGGAGGGATCTGTGGGAATGGATGGGATGTTAGGGGCTGCTATGGGGTC